>JAOTQJ010139600.1:0-39094 GCA_025642045.1 Solanum sejunctum | reverse complement strand
GAGTGATGTATTATAATTCTTGGAGTATATAGGAAGGATTGAATATGGTAGATATGTGTTTGTATAAATGCTGCCCTATTTTATTGTTGTGTATTATGATGCTTCCCGGGTTAGTTTGGGTTGTGTGTTGATGAAAAATGGTAAGATCATAGCCTATTTTTTTAGACAACTTAAAGTGCATGAAAAGAACTACCCTACCCATGATCTTGAGTTAACTGTCATGGTGTTTGCATTAAAGATTTGGTATCATTACTTGTATAGGGTGCATGTTGATGTGTTCATTGATCATACGAGCCTCCAATATGTCTTCACTCAAAAGGATCTCAACTTGAGATAAAGGAGATAGTGAGAACTTCTTTAGGACTATGATATGAATGTGCATTATCATCCAGGTAAGGCAAATATGGTGGCAGATGCCTTGGGTAGGGTGTCCATGCTTAGCCTAGCTTATGTTGTTGGTAGTGAGAAGGAGATGGATAGGGAGGTGCATCGGTTGGTTAGGTTGGCAGTTCTGTTGGAAGAGGATGGTAGCAGTGGAGTGGTTGTTATTGATGGCTATAAGTCATCTTTGATTGATGAGGTGATGGCAAAATAAGATCTTGATCCCTCCTTATTAGAATTGAAGGCCTTGGTGAAAGAGGCAAGGTGGAGGTTTTCTCCCAAGGGGGAGATGGTGCCCTTAGGTACCAAGGTAGGTTATGTGTATCATATGCTGATGGTTTGATAGAAAGGATCCTTAATGAGGCCATAACTATTCTTATGCTATCCACCCCATTTCCACCAAAATGTATAGATACTTGAGGGATGTGTATTGTGGGGAGGTATGAAGAGGGACGTTGCCAAATTCATTTCTGGTTATCACACTTGCAAATAAGTCAAAGTCGAACATCAAAGGTCAAGTGGCCTAACCAAAGACATTGACGTTCCTACTTGAAAGAGGGAAGAGATAAACAAGGATTTTGTGGTTGGATTACCTAAGACTAGAAAGGGTTTTGATTCTATTTGGGTTGTGGTTGAGAGGATGACAAAATCGACTCATTTTCTACCTGTTAAGACCTATATAGGGCTGAAGATTATGGAATGTTATATATTCATGACTTGGTAATGTTGTATAGGGTTCCTTTGTCCATCATATCGGACCATTTGGCACAATTTACGTCACATTTTTGGAGATCTTCAAAAAGGAGGCTTGGTACTAGAGTTAAGCTTTCTACGGCCTTTCACCCTCAAATGGATGGCCAAGCTAAGAGGATAATCCAAACCCTCGAGGATATGCTTAGGGCATATATGTTGGAGCTTAAAGGTAGTTAGAATGACCATCTCCCATTGATTGAGTTTTCCTACAACAATAACTATCATTCTAGTATCGATATGGCTCCATTTGAGGCTCTCTAAGGGAGATGTTGTAGATCACCGGTTGGTTGGTTTGAGGTCAGTGAGGTAGCTTTGTTGGGACCAAATCTAGTTTTGAAGGCTCTTGAGAAGGTTAGGATGATCAGAGAAAGGTTGAAGACGGCCCAAGGCCGCCAAAAGTCCTATGCTAGTGTGAGAAGAAGAGACCTTGAATTCAAAGTTGGTGATTCGGTAGACCTAAAGGTTTCACCCATGAAAGGTGTGTCCATTTTGTTAAGAAGAGCAAATTGATCCTAAGATATGTTGGTCCTTATGAGGTCATAAGGAGGGTTGTAAGGTAGCTTATGAGTTGAGGTTTCCTAGCGAGATGGAATCGGTGCATGTAGTGTTCCATGTGTCCATGTTGACAAAAAGTGTGGGTATTATTGATGATAATTTTACATATAAAGAGGTTCTAGTTTAGATCTTGGATAGGCAAGTGAAGAGTTAAGAAATAAAGAGGTGGCCTTCGTTAACGTCCTTTGGAGGAATCAATAAGTTGAGAGTGCTACTTGGGAAGCCGAAGCAGACATGCAAAAGTGATATCCTAAACTTTTCCACTCTAATCAAGCCTAAGGTATTGATTTAAGCCCATTATATGATTTCAAGTCTTAAGTTCAGGCCCATGTCATTGCATATGTTAATGTTTAAATTGACAAGTCCATGTTGATTTTTCATTTATGATGAAATTTTTGAAATGATGGTTAAGTGCATTGTTGCATCTCTATGTGGGTTGAAAGTGTCATGATAGTATCTCTCATATACATATATTTTACAATTGGGGACAAATGTTCCCAAGGGAGGGATATTGAAATGACCCCAAAAAGTGCTTAAAAATGTACCTCGAAAGTGCCCAAAATTATGATTTCCATATATCTCAAAATTTGTGTGATATCAAAAGTCTGACTTCATATATTTGTTCATGGTGTCAAAATTAGTGGGGATGGTCTAACCCTAATTTTAGAACAACCGTATTAAAATTTGAAATTCCCAAAATGCAGATTCTAGGGAGGAATCTGCGTCACTTCAGCCACGCGCCTCTGTATAAAAAAAGTGTCTCTTTTTCTAACTTGGTCCATGACTTTTAAGTCTTGGGACTAAGTGTTCCCAAATGTGAAAATGCCTATACTTAACCATTTTCACCCTCATATCATTCTAAACATTCCCCAATACTCACTCAAACAATAAATTTTTCACACCTACATTCAAGTCTCAAACCCTCATCCGAAAATAAGGATTTCCTTCAAGGTTCATCTTCAAAGCTTCAAGTATCCATCTCCAATCTTTACTAAGTTCATCTCCAAAGCTAAGATATGTAGGTATATTTCATGGGTTCCTTTCATCCATGATACCCATGTTTTTTTACTCAAAATTGCATGATTTAAATTTGATTTATTCATGGGTCTTATCTATTATGAAACTCACTGGACATTATGCTGGGTTTATGAAATTGTGACATTTTGCTATGTTGGGTGTTATGAAGCAAGGGTCTATTGTGAGAATTGATGAAGAGTCTCTATATATATTGCCTGAGGGTCCTACCAAGTATTTATTGATGGCCTTATATTGATTTTTCTAGCATGATTTCACTCTTGAATTGCATGGTTTTACATTAGCATTACACACCCTCTAAGTATTTGATAAAAGGTCCGGTTGTGGATTCATTAGAAATTGAAGGTCCAATGTATGTCTTATGAGATGAATGACTGTATGATGATGAAATGATGATGAAACAATGATAGAATGATGATGGAATGATGATGAAAAGGAATGTATATATACGATGATGAAAGGAGTATTAGGGATGACCAAGCTTAGCTCCCAGGGTTATAGGCCCGAGTAACCTATCAAGTGATTGGTAATTTGGTCACCTAGCTCGGGGGTTGGTAGGCCCAGGTAACCTTGTTTGGAGTTGATACCCATCAACCATGATGGAGAGTTTGTACTCTATCAACCTTGATGGGAGGTTAGTACTCCATCAACCTCGGTGAGGGGTTTGTGCTCTATCAACCTCATGAAGGGGTAAGAACCTCATGCGCCTATCCAAGGGAGTGGTAGGAGTTTGTTTGCACTAAAATAGTCACTTCTTACACTCATATTATTCTCTATATAAGCATGGTTTTATTTCAAGCATTATTCATACAAGTCATATTGTTAGTTTGTTATTCATTACTTATAATTATGCATTTCACCTATGATGCCTACCTCTTGTTGCATTGCATACTACAAATGTAGCACATTCA
The DNA here is from genome assembly GCA_025642045.1 of Solanum sejunctum. Classification (NCBI taxonomy): domain Eukaryota; kingdom Viridiplantae; phylum Streptophyta; class Magnoliopsida; order Solanales; family Solanaceae; genus Solanum; species Solanum sejunctum. The sequence continues at coordinate 35,459 of JAOTQJ010139600.1, read as the reverse complement.
AAGTACTAATGCATACTCTCTACCTACATGATGTCACCATATAGGAATTGGTGTATAGCTTGATGATCCTCCTCCACGTGGCTAGTATAACTTCTATCAAGCTTATTGATGAGTCCTCCATTTTGGGGAATTTACTTATGATCTCTTGCTATGTATTAAGACTTTCTCTTTTGAATTATGTATTAACTATGAGGGTAAGCCCGGTTACTTTGTCTTGGCCCCCGCTCTTATCCATGTAGTAGATGTGTTATCGGATATGTTATGTACCTATGCTATGAGTTTGACTCTATTGACTCTTAATGCTTATGATATGGAAGTTACCCTTAGTCCCTATATCCCTTGTTTACGTTTATCTCTTATTGTCATTCTAATTGCTTGTGCAACCAAGGATATGTAATGATGTGTTATGAGGCCTGTTTAGGGTTCTTTTTGTTTCCCCATTTGCCGTTCACGTCTAGGACCTAGGCTTGGGTCATGACAAAGGTAGTATCAAAGCAATAGGTTGTTAGATTCTCGGAGTCTAACACACTGTGTTGATTAGTGTCTTATTCATGGTTATGTTGTGCACCACAACTATAAGTAGGAGGCTATGAGATATTTTAGAAAAAATTTCCATTCTTCATGTTCTAATTTATGCTATAGAGTTGAAGTGAGTTTTCCCCTAATGATTGTTCTTTGCTATGCTATATCATGCCTAATACAAGGGGAATACTAGCCCGCATGCCCGAGGAGCAATCGACCAATGGAGAGTTTAGGGTTGCTCTCACCTTTCTTGCACAAGTGGCGGCTAATCAATCTAACCAAGGGGCCCAAACCCCTCAAGCTCCTACACTAGCCTCTCGGGTGAGTGACTTCATGACAATCAATCCCCTAAAATTCCATGGGTCAAAGGTGAGTGAGGAGCCTCAAGAGTTCATTGATGAGGTCTACAAAATTTTATCCATCACAGGTGTGAGGCCATAGGATAAAGTTGAGTTAGCGGCCTACGAACTCAAGGGGGCAGAACAAATATGGTACAACCTATTGAAGGACGAAAAAGGGAGTCAACTATGTGATGATTTGGGAGGAATTCAAGGTGGCCTTCCTTAATTGAATACTCCTCCTTGAACATAGGGAAGCTAAGTTGGTGGAATTTATGAATTTGAGACAATAGTCTATGAGTGTTAGGGAGTATGCCCTCAAGTTTACCCAACTCTCTAAGTATGCTCTCATTTGGTGGCCAACTTGAGATCTAGGATGAACAAATTTGTGATGGGTCTTTCCGACTGGTTAATGAAGAATGTCGGGCCTTCATGTTGATTAGTGACATGGACATATCATGTTTGATGACCTACACTGAGCAAATGGAAGAGGAGAAATTGAGGAAGAGAAGGGGGCATGAGGCAAAGAAAGCCCATTTTGAGGGTAAGTTCCAAAGGAGTGGTTGATTCCATCAAGGCCAAAGGCCTACTCATGCTTCTAATAAGAGGGTTATAAATGATCTTTCGAGCACCCAAGGTGTTAAGGGTGTGGCTACGATTGATGTGTTTCTGAAGTGCGGTAAGGATCATGGTGGCCTATGTTTGAAGAATACCAGTGCTTGTTATAGTTCTGGAGAGTTGGGGCATAAGGTATAGATTGCCCTCGAAATTGTAACAGGGGTAAGGAGGTTCATCCATAAGATGATAATACGGTCCCATTAGGGATAGGTGGCCGACAAAATGGTGCCCTAAGGAATAACCGATTCTACACTTTGCATGGGTGGCAAGGGGTTCATGAAGTCCCCGATGTTGTTACCTGTATGTTGAAAATCTTTGACTTTGATGTATATGCATTGTTAATCCAGGTTCCACTCTTTCTTTTGTTACCCTTTTTTTTCCCAAAAGTTCCAACTTGACCCCAAGTTGTTGCATGAGTCATATAAAGTGTCTACTCTTATTGGTGCATCTATTGCTGCTCGTAGAGTTTTATAGAAGTTGTCCTATTTACATTTTGCATAAAATCATGCCTTGTGATCTTGTTGAGTTAGACATGGTTGATTTTGATATTATTCTTGGGATGGATTGGTTGCATTCATATTATGCCTTTATTGATTGTAGAACACGTAGGGTCAAGTTTTAATTTCTAAATAAACTCGTCCTTGAGTAGTAAAGTCAAGTTGTGGTGGTTAAGGGTAGATTCATCTCTTTCATTAAAGCTCGTAAGTTGATCTCTAAGGGGTGTCTTTACCATCTTGTAAGGGTTAGGGATATAAAGTCTAAAGTCCTTCCCATAGAGTAGGTTCCGATTGTAAATGAGTTTCTTAATGTCTTCCTAAATAACCTTCCAGTGTTCCTCCCAAAAGGGAAATAGACTTTTGCATAGACCTCTTCCTCGACACTCAACTCATTTCTATTACCCCTTATCGTATAGCTTCGATGAAGTTGAAAGAGTTGAAGGAACAATTGAGGGACTTGTTAGAGAAGGGATTTATTAGACCTAGCCAATCACCATGGGGTACTCCTGTGTTGTTTGTGAAAAAGTAAGATGGGTCCCTTAAGATGTATATTGACTACCGGTAACTCAATAGGGTCACCATCAGGAATAGATTTCCTCTTCCTAGGATTGATGATTTGCTTGACCAACTGCAAGGGGTTAGCCATTTCTCTAAGATTGATCTTCGGTCTGGGTATCATCAAGTGAAAGTTACGAAGTGTGATATTCCCAAGACAACTTTCCAGATTAATATGGGCATTGTGAATTTATCGTGAGGGTTGGCCAACGCACCGACTATCTTTATGGACCTAATGAATAGGGTCTTTAATCCCTAACTTGATTCTTTTGTTGTGGTCTTCATTAGTGACATTTTGATCTATTCTCATGGTAAAGAGGAGCATAGGGCTCATTTGAGGGTTGTGTTGCAAAGAATAAGGGAAGAGAAATTGTATACTAAATGTGAAAAGTGTGAATTTTGGTTGAGGGAGGTTGCCTTCCTAGGACATGTGGTGTAGGGGGATGGTATTAAGGTGGATCCTAAGAAGATCAATGTGAATAGAAATAGGGCCAAGACCATCGACCCCATCAAATATTAGGAGTTTCTTGTGTCCAATGGGCTACTATCGGAGGTTTATCAATGGGTTTTCTTTTGTTGTTTCCCCTATGAAAAAATTGACTCAAAAAAAGGCCAAGTTTGTGCGGTCCAATAAATGTGAAAGGAGTTTCAAAATATTGAAAGATAAGCTTGTATCTGCTCTAAATTTATCACTACCGAATGGGCTTTGTTGTGTATTGTGATGCTTCCCGGGTTGGTTTAGGTTGTGTCTTGATACAAAATGGTAAGGACATAGCCTATAATTCTAGAAACTCAAAGTGCATGAAAGAACTAGCCTACCCAGGATCTTGAGTTAGCCGCCGTTGTGTTTGCAATAAATATTTGGCATCATTACTTGTATAGGGTGCATGTTGATGTGTTCACTAATCATAAGAGCCTACAATATGTCTTCACTCAAAAAGATCTCAACTTAAAGCAAAGGAGGTAGTTAGAACTTCTTAAGGACTATGATATGAGTGTGCATTATCATCCCAATAAGGCAAATGTGGTCACGGATACTTTGAGTAGGATATCCATGGGCAGCCTAGCACATGTTGATGGTGGTGATAAGGAGATGGCTAGGGAGGTGCATCGATCGGCTAGATTGGGATTTAGGTTGGAAGACATTGGTAATGGTATTGTTGTTGAAGATGATTCTAGGTCTTCCTTGATTGATGAGGTAATAGCAAAACAAGATCTTGATCCCTCCTTGTTGGAATTGAAGGCCTTGGTGAAAGAGGGAAAGGTGGAGGTTTTCTCCCAAGGGGGAGATGGTGCCCTTAGGTACCAGGGTAGGTTGTGTGTACCATGTATTGATGGTTTGATAGAAAAGATCCTTGATGAGACACATAACTCTTCTTATTTTATCCACTCTGGTTCCACCAAAATATATAGAGACTTGAGAGATATGTATTGGTGGGAAGGCATGAAGAGGGACATTGCGAAGTTCGTTTCAAATTGGAATAGTTGCTAACAAGCCAAAGGCTGGATAGCCTAACCCAAGACATTGAGATTCCTACATGGAAGTGGGAGGTAATTAATAAGGATTTTTTGGTTGGGTTGCCCAAGAACAGAAATGGTTTTAATTCCATTTAGGTGGTAGTTGATAGGATGACAAAATTGGCTCACTTGCTACTGGTTAAAACCTCATATGGGGCTGAAGATTATGCAAGGTTGTACATTCATGACTTCGTAAGGTTGCATGGGGTTCCTTTGTCCATCATATGATATCGTGCAGGACAATTCACTTCTCACTTTTGGAGGTCCTTTCAAAGTGGTCTTGGTACGAGAGTTAAGCTTTCTATGGCCTTCCACCCTCAAACGGATGGCCAACCCGAGAGAACCATCCGAACCCTTGAGGATATGCTTAGAGCATGTGTGTTGGAGCTTAAGGGTAGTTGGGATATCATCTTCTGTTGATTGAGTTTACCTACAATAATAGCTATAATTCTAGTATCAGTATAGCTCCAACTGAATCTCTCTATGGGAGACATTGTAGATCACTAATTGGTTGGTTTAAGGTTGCTGACGTAGCTTTATTGGGACCAAATCTAGTTATGGAGGCTCTTGAGAAGGTTAGGATGATTAAAGAAAGGTTAAAGACAGTCCAAAGTCACCAAATGTCCTATGTCGATGTGAGGAGAAGGGATCTTGAATTCCTAATTGGTGATTGGGTTTCCTAAAGGTGTCACCCATGAAGGGTGTGGTCCGATTTGGTAAGAAGGGCAAGTTGAGCCCAATATATGTGGGTCCTTATAGGGTGATGAGAAGGGTTGGCAAGATAGCTTATGAGCTGAGGTTGCCTAGTGAGATGGAATTGGTGCATCCAGTGTTCCATGTGTCCATATAGATAAAATGTGTGGGTGATTCGAATGCCATTGTACCTCCTGATATTGTGGGTGTTATTAATGATAATTTTACATATGAAGAGGTTCCAATTTAGATCTTGATAGGGAAGTGAAGAAATTAAAAAAAAAAGAGGTGGCTTTCATTAAGGTCCCTTGGAGGAATCAACAATTTAAGAGTGCTACTTGGGTGGCCAAAGCGGATATGCAAAAGCAATATTATTAATTTTTCCACTCCACTCAAGACTAAGATATTAATCTAAGTACTTTACATGATCTCAAGTCTTAAGTTTAGCCCTCATGTCATTACATATGGTCATGTTTAAATTGACTAGTTCATAATGATTTTACACTTATGATGAGATTATGAAATGATGTTTAATTGCATTGTTGCATCTTTATGTGGCTGAAATTTTTCATGTTTGTGTCTCTCATATATGCCACTTTGACATTCGGGGATGAATGTTACCAAGGGGGTGATATTGTAACGACTCCAAAAAGTGCCTAAAAATATGCCTCGAAAGTGTTTAAAATCGTAATTTTCATATATCTCAAAATTCATGCGTGATATCGAAAATCCAACTTCATATTTTTATTCACAGGGTCATTTTGAGTGAAAAATGGGTCTAACCCAAATTTAGGAGAAAACAATTAGCAATTTTGATTTTTCAAGTGATGATTTTCAGAGAGCTTTTCGCACCCTTGGTGCAACGTGCCAAGGGCGTGTAGATGAAGAAATCCGATCCTCGCATCCTATCCGCGATGAAGACATGTACATTCTTTGTCCAATTATTTTTCTTGCAGTCCAACACTTTTAAGTCTTGGGCCTAAGTGTCCCCAAACATGGATATACCTATACTTATCAATTTTTCACCCTCATATCATTCTAAGATTCCCCAATATTCACGCAAAAACTTAGCCAAATATTTTACTCCTAAACTCAAGTCTTAAAACCCTCTCTGAATCTAAGGATTTCCTCATAAGCTTCAAGTCTCCATCTCCAATCTTCATGAAGTTCATCTCCAAAGCTAAGGTATGTGGGTTTCTTTCATGGGTTCCTTTCACCCATGATACTCAAGCTCTTTTTACTCAAAATTGTATGATTTAAAGTTAATTTATTCATGGGTCTTATCTATTATGAAAATCAATGCACATTATGTTGGGGTTTATGAAATTATGACTGTTTTACTATGTTTGGTGCTATGAATCCAAGGTCCATTGTAAAACTTAATGAAGGATATTGATGTTTATTGTTTAAGAGTGTTACCAAGTATCTACTGATGGCTTTACACTGATTTTTCTAGCATGATTTCACTCTTGAATTGCTTGGTTTGACACTAGCATTACACACCCTCTAAGTGTTTGATAAACTGTCTGGTTGTGGATTCTTCAGGAATTGAAGGTCCAATGTATGTCTTATGAGATGAATGACTATATAATGATGAAATGATCTTATGTTATGATATACCCTATATAAAGTGTTGCATTAGACCATAACTGATCCTGGGGGGATAAGAGCCCGGGTAACCGAGGTGGGGGTTCGTACTCATCAACCATGTGAGGGGTTTGTACTTTTCCACCATGGTGATAAGATGTGATTATCATCAACCATGTGAGAGGTTTGTACTACACAACACTATCACGACCCAAGCCTAGGGCTTAGACGTGACACAACAAATGGGAAAGGAGAATGAACCCCAAACAAGCCTCTTAACTTGTCATTACATAATCCTTGGTCGCAGAAGCATATAAAGACATATATTTTAAGAATAGGGGCAATGGTATAAAGGGAAAGCTTGCATAAACGTCATAATCAAGAGTCAAGAGACAAAGTTCATACATAAATACACAATATGTCTAACAAGCACCTATAATACATAGATAGAGCGGGGGGCAAGACAAGCTACCATGCTCACCCTCATAGTTAATAGATTGTAAGAAAGTGTCTCAATACAAGGATAATAGTAACTTAGACCAAGGTCCTCGAAATGGAGGACTCACCAACAAGCTTGGAATGGCAGCATCTAGCCACGTGGACGAGGAGGGTGATCAACTTGGGCACCAGTCCCTACATGGTGATATCGTGTAGGCAAGAGTATGCAGTAGTATGTTTGAATGTACTAAGTATGTGGGATGCAATGCAACAAGAGATAAGCTTCATGATCAACATGCATAACATTAGGTAATAGGCATAATATATCAATATGACATATATGTTCAATGCATAAGTAAAACATGCTTAAGTAAATCATGCTCATATAGGATACCATATATAAAGAGGAGACCAAGCTAGATTTCCAAGGTATAAACCCCTTGGGGTTGGTGATGATAGCACCCATCACCCTAGTATGTGAGATACAAACCCCTCATCAAGGTTAGTAATAACAGCACCCATCATCCCAGTGTGTGAGGTACAAACCCCTTATCAAGGTTAGTGATGATCGCACCCATCACTCTATTGATTGAGATATCAACCCCTCAACTAGGTCGTTGATGATCGCACCTATCACCCTAGTGATTGAGTCTTTGACCCCTCAATAAGGCCCCCAATTTGGGAATGGTCTTCCACAACATATTATATAGTATTCATCATATAGTGAATCATGTCATATCTCATACTTTAGACCTTTATTTCCTCAAGAAACAATAATCGGACATTTTATCAAACACCTTAGGGGTGTGTAATGAGGGTAAAAGACCATGCAATTTATAGATTAAATCATGCAAGAAAATCTATTGTAAAACTACTAATCAACACCTTGCAACACCCCTAAGACATTCATACCAAAATCACTCATCAAATCTAACATTAGATCCAAGATTTAGTGCTCAAAACATGCTAAAACAACCATACTATTAAGAACTAAAATCACTGCGCAGTAAATTTTCTCAATATACAAGACCCACATGAAAAATCAACTTTAAATCATGAAATATTAGTAAAAAGAGGGTTTAGACACCATGGGTGAAAGGACTCAATGGTTAAACACCACATACCTTAGCTTTGGGAAGTTCTTGATGTAGTTTGAAAATGGAGGCTTGAAGCTTGAAGAGAATCCTTAGCTTTGGATGAGGGTTTTGGGTCTTCAATTTGGGAGTGAAAATATCGCTAAGTGTTTTAGTGAGTATTGGGAAATTTTTTAGGGGATATGAGGGTCATTAGGCTAAGTATAGGTAAAAATAAATTTGGGAAAACTTAGGCCCAATACTTAGAAAAATCTAGATGGACTAGGAAAAACTGTGCAGAAAATACACATTTTCGGGTCACGAAGAGGATGCGGAGGCTTTCTAGAAATCACACCAAGTTAAATTTGATAATTCAATTCATTTGCCTTAAATTCTAGGTTAGACCCTTGTCACCCTAATTTGGACCCCCTGAACAAGAATGTGAAGTCGAGTTTTTAAAATAACCAATGAATTTTTAGATATACAGAAAACTAGATTTTGAGCACTTTCGAGGCACATTTGTAGGAACTTTTTGAGGTTGTTTCAACCACCAAGGGGTTTGTACCTTGATAATCTAGCTTGGTCTCTTCTGCAGATATGATATAATATATGAGTATGAGTTACTTAAACATGTTTTACTTAAGCATTGATCACACATCCCATATTATTATATTATGCCTATTGCCTATCATTATGCATTTTGATTATGATGCATATCCCTTGTAGCAATGAAACCAACATACTTAGTACATTCAAACATACTAATGCATACTCTAGCCTACGTGATGTCACTATGTAGGAACCAAAGCCCCATTTGATCATCCTCCTTAACGTGGCTAGTACGACTTCTCTCAAGCTTGTAAATAAGTCCTCCATTTTGGGGATGATGCTTATGATCTCCTACTATATTCTAAGACTATTCTTCTTTTGTATATATGTTGACTATGAGGGTGATACCAAAAGCTTGTCTTGTCCCCCGATAAGTATCAAAGTTTAGAGGAGTTGTTGGACATTTTTGTATAATGCTTTGAGCTTAGACTCTTTCTTAACTCTTGCTGTTTATGATATGAGAATTTTCCCTTAGCCCCGTTTCTCTCTATCCATTATCTATTATTGTAATCTACTGCTTTCACAACCAAGGATATGTGTATGATATGCTAAGAGCCTTGTTTGGGGCTCCTTCGAGTTCCCCATTCACTTTGTCACGTCTAGGCCCTAGGCTTGGGTCGTTACAACTTGGTATCCAAGAACTAGGGTGTTAGATCCTGGGATTCCAATACACCATATCAATTAGATTCTTATTCATGGTTGTGTTGTTCACCATAACTATGAGTAGGAGGCTATGAGGTATTTTATGAAACATTTCCCTTCTTCATGGTCTATGTCGTGCTATAGAGTTGAAGTAAGGTTATTTTCCTAGTAATTATTATTATTTTCTATGCTATATTATGCCTAACAATAGAGGAAGAAAAGCCCTCACACCTGAGGAACAACTAGCTCATGGAGAGCTTCGGGATGCTCTCACATTGCTTGCATGAGTGGTGGGTAAACAAGCCAACCAAGGGGCCCAAGCCCATGATGCTCCTACACTAGCTTCGTGGGTGAGTGACTTCATGAGAATGAATCCCCCAGAATTCCATGGGTCAAAGGTGGATGAGGACCCTTAAGATTTCTTTGATGAGGTCTATAAGGTTTCGACTATTGTAGGTGTTTGATAGGAGGAGAAGGCAGAGTTTGCGGCTTACCAACTCAAGGGGTGGTACAAATATTGTTTAATCAATGAAAGGAGGAGAAGGGAGTCAACAATGGGGTGCTTTAGGAGGGATTCATGATGGCCCTTCTTAATCGGCTCTTCCCTCTTGAGCTTAGGGAAGCTAAATTAGTATAGTTCATGAACTTGAAACAAGGATATTTGAGTGTGAGGGAGTATGCCCTCAGGTTTACTCAACACTTTAAATGTGCTCCCCACTTGGTTGCTGACTCAAGATCTAGAATAAACAAATTTATGGTGGGTGTTTTCGACTTAGTGAGTGAGGAATCCTGGTCCACCATATTGATTAGTGATATAGCCTTATCCTGTTTGATGACCTATGTCAAACAAATAGAAAAGGAAACGTTAAGGAGGAGGATTCATAAGGCCAAGAGGGCCAATCTTGAGGGAAAGTACCATAGTCGGAAGGGTGGTCGGTTCCATCGAAGCCAAGGGCCTTCTTATGCTCCTAATAGGGGGTTTGCTAATGACTTCCCAAGGACCCAAGGTGTTGGGGTTGTGGTTTCTAATAATGTGTATCCAAGATGTGGTAAGAGTCATGAGGGCCCATGCTTGACACTAATACAGGTTATGGTTGTGTGGAAGTGGGTCTCAAAAAGTTTGATTGTCCTCTAACAAGGGCAAGGAGGTTCGTCCACAAGGTGATAATGTGGTTCTTTTGTGAGTGGTGGTCGACAAGATGGTGCTCCTAGGCATAATTAGTTTTATGCTTTACATAGGAGGCTAGAGGCTGATGAGGTGCCTCATGTCATTACCGCTATGTTGAAAGTCTTTGATTTTGATATTTATGCTTTGATTGATCCAGGTGACTCTCTTTCTTTTGTTACCCCTTTTGTTGCCAAAATGTTTCATGTTGAGATTGTTATGTGAGTCATATGAGGTGTCTACTCTTATTGCTGCATCTATTGTTGCTAGAAAAGTCTGTAAGAATTGCCCTATTTGCATCTTGCATAAAATATTGCCTAGTGATCTTGTTGAGTTGGACATGGTTGATTTTGATCTTATTCTTAGGATAGATTGGTAGCATGCATACTATGCTTCTATTCATTGTAGAACCCATAGGGTTAAATTCTAATTCCCAAAAGAACTTGTCCTTGAGTGGGAGAGTCAAGACATGGTGATCAATGTTAGGTTTATCTCCTGCATTAAAGCCCGTAAGTTAATCTCTAAGGGATGTCTTTATCAACTTGTGAGGGTTAGGGATATGTAGTCTAAAGTCCTTCCCATATAGTTGGTTTCGATTGTAAATGAGTTCCTTGATGTCTTTCCAAATGACCTTCCTGGTGTTCCTCCCGAAAGAGAAATAGATTTTGGTATAGACCACCTTCCCGATGCTCAACCTATTTCCATCCCCCTTTACCGTATGGCCCCGATGGAGTGAAAGGAGTTAAAGGAGCAATTGAGGGATTTGATGGAAAAGGGTTTTGTTAAGCCTACCCAATCACCTTGAGGTGTACCCAATGTTGTTTGTGAAGATGAAGGATGGGTCTCTTAGAATGTGCATTGACTACCGACAACTTAATAGGGTCACCATCAAGAATAGATATTCTCTTCCTAGGATTGATGATTTTTTTGACCAATTGCAAGGGGCTAGCCACTTCTCTAAGATTAACTTCGGTCCAGGCATCATCAAGTGAAGGTAAGGGAGTGTGATATTCCTAAGACGCCATTCCGAAGTAGCTATAGCCATTATTAGTTTGTGGTTATGTCCTTTGGGTTGACCAATGCACAGGTCATCTTCATGGATCTAATGAATAAGGTCTTTAAACCCTACCTAGATTCATTTGTCATGGTATTCGTTGATTATATTTTGATCTATTCTCATGGTGAGGAAGAGTATAGGACCCACTTGAAGGTTGTGTTGCAAAGATTGAGGGAAGAGAAGTTATATGCTAAGTATGAGAAATTAGAAGTTTTGTTGAAGGAGGTTGCCTTTCTAGGTCATGTGGTGTTAGGGGATGGAATTAAGGTGGACCCTAAGAAGATGTATTTGATTACAAATTGGCCTAGACGATTGACCCTATCAGATATTAAGATCTTTTTGGTTTTAGCGAGCTACTATTGGAGGTTTGTCCGCTCCTATTTTTTCACTACCGGAAGGGCTAGAGGGATTTGTTGTGCATTGTAATGCTTTATAGATTGGTTTGGGTTATGTCTTAATGCAAAATGGTAAGGTAATAGCCTATGCTTCTAGACAACTCAAAGTGCATGAAAAGAATTATCCTACCCATGATCTTGAGCTAGACATCATCGTGTTTGCATTAAAGATTTGTTATCACTATTTGTATGGGGTGCATGTTGATGTGTTCACCAATGATAAGAGCCTCTAATATGTTTTCACTCAAAATAATCTCAACTTGAGGCAAAAGAGGTGGTTAGAACTTCTTAAAGACTATGATATGAGTGTGCATTATCATCCTTGTAAGGCTAATGTGGTGGCGGATGTTTTGAGTATGGTGTCTATGGATAACCTAGCTCATGTTGATGATAGTGGTATAGGGGTGGCTAGGGAGGACCATCGGTTGGCTAGGTTGGGAGTTAGGTTGGAGGAGGGTGTTGATGGTGGTATTGTTATTGTTGATGGTTCTAAATCTTTATTAGTTTAGGGGGTGAAAGCTAGGCAAGATCTTGATCCCTCATAGCTAGAATTGAAGGCACTGGTAAAAGATGGAAGGGTAGAGGTTTTCTCCTAAGGGGGAGATGGTTCTATTAGGTATCAAGGTAGGTTGTGTGTGCCTTGTGTTAATGGCTTGAAGAAAAACATTCTTGATGAGGCTCATGGTTCTTCTTACTCTATTCACCTAGGGTCTACTAAGATATAAAGAGATTTGAGAGAGGTGTATTGGTGGGGAGGCATAAAGAGAAACATTGTCAAATTTGAATTTGATTGCCATAGTTCCCAACAAGTCAAAGCAGAAAATCAAATGTCGGGTGGCCTAACATAAGACATAGATATTCGTACTTGGAAGTTGGAAGAGATTAATATGGATTTTGTGGTTTGGTTGCCCAAGACTAGAAAGGGTTTTGATTCCATTTGGGTTGTGGTTTATAGGATGACAAAATCAGCTCACTTTCTACCGGTTAAAGCTACCTATAGGGCTGAAGATTATGCTGGGTTATACATTCATGACTTGGTGAGATTGTATAGGTTCCCTTTGTCCATCATGTCAGATCATGGTGCACAATTCACTTTACATTTTTAGAAGTCCTTCCAAAGAGGTCTTGAAACCAAGGTAAAGCTTAGTATGACCTTTCACCCTCAAACGGATGGCCAAGCTGAAAGAACTATCCATACACTTGAGGATATGCTTAGGGCTTGTGTATTGGATATTAAGGGTAGTTGGGATGATCATCGTCCATTGATTGTGTTTTCATATAACAATAGCTATCATTCTAGCATCGAAATGGCTCCTTTTAAGGCTCTCTATCGTATACATTGTAGATCCTTAGTTTGGTAGTTTAAGGTTGGAGAGATGGCTTTGTTGGGTCTGGATATGGTTGTGGATGCTATGGAGAAGGAAAGGATGATTAGAGAAAGGTTGAGAATAGCCCAAAGTCACAATAAAGCTTACGCCAATGTGAGAAGGAGGGAGCTTGAGTTTAAGGTCGGTGATTGGGTATATTTAAAGGTGTCACCTATGAAGGGTGTGATCCATTTTTGTATGAAGGGCAAGTTGTGCCCTCGATATGTCGATCCCTATAAGGTAATGAGGAGGATTAGTAAGGTGGCTTATGAGTTGAAACTTGCCTAATGAAATGGAATTGGTGCATCTGGTCTTTCATGTGTCTACGTTGAGGAAGTGAGTGGGTGATCCCAATGCCATTGTGTTTCCTGATGTTGTGGGGGTAGTTGAAGAAAACTTCTCATATGAAGAGGTTCTAGTAGAGATCTTGGATAGGCAAGTGAAGAGGTTGAGGAACAAGGATATTGTTTTCGTTAAGGTCCTTTGGAGAAATCAACAAGTGAAAGTGCTACTTGGGAGGCCGAAGTGGATATGCAAAAATGGTACCCCTTATATTTTCCATCCTACTCAAGCCTAAGGTACTAATTCTAAGTATTCTATGTGATTTCATGTCTCATATTCCAGCCCCTAAGTCATTTGCATGCATTCACGTTTATATTGACAAATTTCATGGTGATTATTACACTTATGATGAGATTTTGAAAATGATGTTTAAGTATGTTGTTGCTTTCTTGTTGGGGCTCACCCTTATAGTCATGTACATAATAAAAAGAAAAGGGACTCTTTCTACATAGCATAAGATCAAAGTCAATGTCCCCAAAGTGGAGGACTCACCAACTAGCTTTGAGGGAGATCGTACTAGCCACGTGGAGGAGGAGGATTAAGTAGGGCTCCGGTTTCTACATGGTAACGTCATGTAGGCATAGATTATGTGTTGGTACGTTTAAATGTACTAAGTATGTAGGATATAACGCAACAAGAGATAGGCATCATAATCAAAATGCATAAGAGTAAGCAATAGATAGCATAATAACAATATGGCATGTATGATCAATACTTATGTAAAACATGCTTACCTGGAATATAATACAATGTGTAAGAAGATACCATCATTATAAAACCCATAGGTTACCAAGGTGCAAAACCCTTTGGATTGTTGGTAGATCATGGCACCCTACTACCTATGTTGACTTAGGAACTAACCCCTCAACCTAGTTACCGAGGTACAAACCCCTTGATTGGTTGGTGGATAGTCACACCTTACCACCCAAAGTGATTGAGGTACTAACCCCTCAACCCGGCTATCAAGGCACAACCCTGTGATTGGTATCAAGGTACAAACCCCTTGACATGATTACCCAGGCTCTTAACCCCCCGAGTAAGGCATGGTCATTTTCCAACACTATATAGGACAATATCATACTCATACATTCCTTTCATCATCATAAAGTCATTTAACTCATAAAACATAAATTGGACCTTCAATTCCTCAAAATACATTAATCGGACATTTTATCAAACACTTCGCAGGTGTGTAGTGCTAGAAAATTCATTGTAAAACCATCAATAGATACTTGGTAACACCCTCAAGCAATATACATCAAAACCCTTCATCATGCATCACAATAGATCTTTGATTCATAGCTCAAAACATGCTAAAACAATCATAATTTCATGAAACCCAAACACAGTGTGCAGTGAAATTCATAATAAGTAAGAACCATGAGTAAATCAACTTTAAATCATGAATATAAGGTAAAATAAATCTTGGTCATCGAAACGAACCCAAAAAATGCCCAAAAAATGTGCTTCAAAAGTGCCCAGAATCAAAATCTTCATATATCTCAAAATCCGAGTGCGATATCAAAAATCGAGTTCATATTCTTATTCAGGGGGTCAAAATGATGGGTAAATGATTCTACCCCAATTTTAGATCAAATTAATTGCAATTTTAATATCCCAAAAATCGAATTCCAAAGAGGTTCTCACACCCCTGGAGCGACGCGCCAAGGGCGCGCCTCAGTATAAATTTTGCCTAGTTTTTCTATCTCAGTCCAAGGCTTTGGGTCTTGGGCCTAAGTGTTCCCATGCATATAAATGCCTATACTGAGCCTTATTTCAACCTCATATCATTCAAGATATTCCTAAATACACTCCCAAATACTTAGACAATAATTCATCTCCTAAATTCAAGTCTCAAAACTCATACAGATTCTAAGGTTATCATTCAAGCTTCAAGTATCCATCTCCAATTTTCATCAAGTTATTCTCCAAACCTAAGGTATATGGGTTTCTTTCATGGGTTCCTTTCACCCATGATTCCAAAGCTTCCTTTTTCTCAAATTTGCATGATTTTAAGTTATTTACTCCTGCGTCTTACTTATTATGAAATTCACTGCTCATTATGTTGGGGCTTATAAAATTGTGATTGTTTTACTATGTTTTGAGCTATGAATCTAAGGCCTATGGTGAGATTTGATGAAGGGTTTTGATGTATATTGCTTGGTGGTGTTACCAAGTATTGACTGATGGTTTTACATGGGATTTCCTTGCATGGTTTTACACTAATACTACACACCCGCCAAGTGTTTGATAAAATGTCCAATTACAGTTACCTTGAGGAATTGAAGGCCTAATGTATATTTTATGAGTTGAATGACTATATGATGATGAAATGAACGTATTTATATGGTTTTCTCTTATGTAGTATTGGAATGTGACCATGCCTAACTCGGGGGTTGCACACTGAGTAACCATGTAGAGGGGTTCATACCTTGATAAACATGTTGGGGGGATTGTACCTTGGTCACTAAGGGTGGTAGGGTATGATGATCCACCGACTAATTGATGGGGTTGGTACCTCAATCACCAAAGGCGGTAGGGTGCGATGATCCACCAATATGATTGTGGCCTCTTCTTACACATGTATTATATTCTATATAGCCATGATTTACTGCATAGCATCTCACATGCATGCCACATTGCTATATGTTCATCCATTGCCTATGTTATGCAAGTACATTCAAATGTACTAACACATACTCTATGCCTATATGATGTCACCCTTTAGGAACCGGAGCCCCACTTGATCATCATCCTCCACATGGTTGGTACGACTTCTCTCAAGCTTGTAGGTAAGTCCTCCATTTAGGGGATGATGTTTATGATCTCCTACTATCTTCTAAGACTATTTTTCTTTTGTATATATGTTGACTATGAGGGTGAGACGAGTAGCTTGTCTTGGCCCCCGCTAAGTACCTAAGTTTTAGTGTTGTTGTTGGACATATTTATATTATGCTTTGAGCTTAGACTCTCCCTTAACTCTTGATGTTTTTGACATAAGAATTGTACATTGGCCCTATTTGTCCCTATCTGTTATCTCTTGTTGTATTCTATTGCTTATGTGACCAAGGATGTGTGTAGGATATGCTAAGAGGCTTGTTTGGGGCTCATTCGGGTTCCCTATTCGTCGTGTCACATCTAGGCCTTAGGCCTAGGTCATGACAGGAATCATGGGTGAAATGAACCATGAATAAAATGCACATGCCTTGACTTTGAAGAAACCTTGAAGAACATTGGAGATGGAGACTTGAAGCTTGAATGAGAACCTTAAAATCCGGATAAGTTTTGGGATCCATTTTTTATTAAAACGTGGATTATCGTGGTTTGGATTAAACCTTGATGAAAGAATACATATTTTTTAATTGTTTAAGAGAGTATTTGCGAATGTCTTGAATGATATGAGAGTGGAATAAGGCTAAGAATAGGTATTTTCGCGCAAGGGAACACTTAGGCCCAAGACCCAAAAGTCTTGGATTACATAAGCAAAGCAGTCAACAAAATACACATCTGCACGCCCTGCCCATGTCACGCTAGGGGAACACAAAGATCACTAGAATTGATTTTTAGTAAAATAAAATTGCAATTTCGCTCTAAAATTGAGGTTAGACGCATTTTCCACTCAATTTGACCCTATGATCACGAATATGAAGTGAGATTTTTGATATCACATATGAATTTTGAGATATATAGAGATTGCAATTTTGGGCACTTTAAAGGCACATTTTTGAGCACTTTTTGGGGTTATTTCTGGGTGTGACAACCATCAACCAATTAATGGGTTGATACCTCAATTGCCTCTCCAAGGGGGTGGTAGACCTTGGACATGATGGTCTCTTACTATACATGTAATATATTCTATATAAGTATGTTTTATTAAATCATCATTCATGCATATCATATTTCTATATGTGCATCCATTGTCTAATTATGTATTCTGATTATGTTGCTTATTTGTTGTTGCATTGCATCCTACATACTTAGTACATTCAAATGCACTAATGCATATGTTATGCCTACATGATGTTACCATGTAGGAACTGAAGCTCCTCACGATCATCCTCATCCTCCTCGTGGCTAATACTACCTTCACAAAGCAAGTTTGGTGAGTCCTCAACTTTGGGGATGATACGTCGTGTTCTTATGTTATGTAAAGACTCACATTTTCTATTTGTGTGATTTTGACTATAAGGGTGAGCTCGAAAAGTTGTTTTGGCCCCCGCTCAATTTTAAGTGTAAAGGTGTTGTTGGACAAGTTATGTGATGATGCTACGCGCTTTGACTCTCTTGAATCTTGTATGATTTAAGGTTATGAAAGACTTTCCTTTGTCCCTTTTACCCTTATTTCTATTCTTCATTGTTATTTAATTGCTTTCGCGACCAAGGATATGTAATGATATCTTAAGAGAATTGTTGGGGTCCCTTCGGGTTCCCCATTCATTGTGTCACGTCTAGGCCTTAGGCTTGGGTCTTGACAAATTTGGTATCAGAGCACTAGGTTATCAATGGTCCTCAACATCCAACACACCGTGTTGATTAGAGACTTATTCATGGTTGTCTTGTGCACCACAACTATGAGTAAGAGGCTATGAGACATTTTAGGAAATGTTCCTCTTCTTCATAATCTATGTCACGCTATAGAAGTTAGGTAAGGTTTCCCCTCTAATGAATGTTCTTTGCCATTTTTAGATAATGCCTAACACAAGAGGTAGAAGAGCCTGCATATCCAAGGAACAACCGGCTCATGGAGAGATCCAGGGTGATCTCACCTTGCTAGCTCAAGCCATGGCTAATCAAGTCAATTAAGGGGACCAAGCCTCTCATTCTCCTACTTCGGCATCTTGGATAAGGGACTTTATAAGGATGACCCCACTGGCGTTCTACGGGTCTAAAGTGGATGAGGACCGTCAAGAATTTATTAATGAGGTATACAAAGTGTTTTCTATTATGGGTGTTAGATCGAAAGAGAAGGTAGAGTTGGTGTCTTACCAACACAAGGGGGTGGCCCAAATATGGTATACTCAATGGAAGGAGGAGAAGGGGAACAACAATGTGATTCCTTAAGAGGAGCTTAAGGTGACTTTCCTCAAATAGTTCTTTTCTCTTAAGCTTAGGGAGGCCAAAATAATGGAGTTCATTAATTTGAAGAAATGGTGTATGAGTGTGAGGGAGTATGCCCTCAAGTTCAACTAACTCTCTAAATATGCTTCACACTTGGTTGCCGACCCGATGTCTAGAATGAATAAATTTGTGATGGGTGTATCTAATTTGATGAACGAGGAGTGTTATGCCGCTATGTTAATTGGTGACATGGACTTATCCCGCCTCATTACTTATGCCAAACAATTAGAAAGGGAAAAGTTGAGAAAGAGGAGGAGTGTTGAGGCTAAGAGGGCCCATTTTGATGGTAAGTTCTAAGGTCCCAAGTGTGGCCAGTTTCACTAAGGCCAAGGGTCTTCTCATATTCCTAGTGGAAGATTTACTAATGACTACCCAAGGCCCCAAGGAGGTGGTGGTGTGGTGCCTAGACCTATGTGTCCGAGATGTGGCAGATGCCGTGATAGCCCATGTTTGAGGGATACTAATGCTTTAAATAGTTGTGGGGAAGTGGGTCACAAGAAGGTTGATTATCTTTAGAATCAAAACAAGGGTAAAGATGTTTGTCCACAAGGTCGGGTATGGTTCCTTTGGGGAGCCCCAAGACACAATCAGTTCTATTACTCCAAGGGAGACAAGGGGTTGATGAGGTGTCTGATGTCATCACCATTATGTTAAAAATCTTTGATTTTGATATGTATAAATTGATAGACTCGGGTGCCACTCTTTAATTTGTTACTCCTTTTATTGCCAGAAAGTTTCACGTTGAGTCCGAATTGTTGTGTGAGTCTTGTGAGGTGTCTACTCCTATTGGTGAATCTACTGTTACAAGAAAGGTCTATAGAAACTATCTCATTTGCATTGTGCATAAAATATTGCCTCGTGATCTTGTTGAGTTGGATATGGTGGATTTTTGTATCATTGTTGGGATGGATGGATTGCAAGCATATTATGCCACTATTGATTGTAGAACTCATAGGGTCAAATTCTAATTCCCAAATAAATATGTCCTTGAGTGGGAAAGTCATGATGTGGTTGTCAAGGGTAGGCTTATCTCTTGCATTAAAGCCCCAAAAGTTGATTTCTAAGGGGTGTCTCTATCAACTTGTGAGAGTTAGGGATGTTGAGTCCAAAGTCCTTCCTATAGAGTCAGTTCCGGTGGTTAATGAGTTTCTTGATATCTATCCTAGTGACCTTCCCAGTATTCCTCCTGAAAGGGTAATAGACTTTGGTGTAGACGTCTTTCCGGATACTCAACCTATTTCTATTCCCCCTTACTGTATGGCCCCAATGGAGTTAAAGGAGTTGAAATATCAATTGAGGGACTTGTTGGAGAAAGGATTTATTAGGCCTATCCAATAACCTTGGGGTGCACCAGTGTTGTTTATAAAGAAGAAGGATGGGTCCCTTAGAATGTGTATTGACTACCGATAACTTAATAGAGTCACCATCAAGAATAAGTATCCTCTACCAAGGATTAATGATTTTTTTGATCAACGTCAAGGGGCTAGTCACTTCTCTTAGATTGATCTTCAGTCCTAGTATCACCAAGTGAAAGTAAGGGAATATGACATTCCTAAGACAGCTTTTCGGACTAGGTATTATGGATCTTATGAATGGGGTCTTTAAACCCTAGCTTGTTGTTTGTGGTGGTTTTTATTGATGATATCTTGATTTATCCCTATAGTGAGGAGGAGCATGTGGATCACTTGAGGTTGGTGTCACAAATCCTGAAGGAGAGAGGTTGTATGGAAAGTATGAAAAATATGAGTTTTCGTTGAAAGAGTCACTTTTCTAGGGCATGTGTTATTGGGTGATGGCATTAAAGTAGATCCTAAGGATTAGAAATTGGCCTAGACCTTTGAATCCATCGAACATTAGATGTTTCTTAGGTTTGGCGGGTTATTACCAGAGGTATGAAAATAGTTTCTCTTCTATTGTTTCTCCTATGACTAAGTTAACACAAAAGAAGGCAAAATTTGTATGGATCGATGAGTGTTAAAAGAGTTTTCAAACTTTGAAAGATAAGCTTGTCACCACTCCTATCTTGTCTCTACCAGAAGGGTTTGAAGGATTTATTGTATATTGTGATGCCTAAAGAATTGGTTTGGAATGTGTTTTGAAGCAAAGTGGTAAGGTGATAGCATATGCCTCTAGAAAACTTGAGGTGCATGAGAAGAACTATCCCACTCATGTTCTTGAATTGGAGACCATAGTATTTGGTTTCAAAATTTGGTTTCACTGCTTGTATGGGGTTCATGTTGATGTGTACAAAGACCATGAGAGTCTCCAATATGTGTTCACCCAAAAAGATCTTAACTTGAGACAAAGAAGGAGGTTAGAGCTCCTTAAAGATTATGATATGAGTGTGCATTATCACCCCAGCAAGGCTAATGTTATGGCCAATGGTTTAAGTAGGGTGTCTATGGATAGTCTAGCTCATGTTGATGATGTTGGCAAAGAGATGGCTAGAGAGGTTCATTGGTTGGCTAGATTGGGGGTTAGGTTGGATGGAGTTGACAATGGGGGTGGTGTAGTTGTTGATGGTTCTAATCATCCTTGATTGAGGAGGTAAAGGCAAAACAAGATTTTGACCCCGCCTTGCTGGAGTTGAAGGCCTTAGTGAGAAATGGTAAGGTGGAGGTTTTCTCCTGGGGGGGATATGGTGCCCTTAGGTACCAAGGTAGATTCTGTGTGCCAAATATGGATGATTTGAAAGAATTAATCTTGAAAAAGGCACATAATTCATCCTATTCCATTCACCCCGGTTCTATAAAAATGTATAGAGACTTGAGGGAAGTGTATTGGTGGGGTGGTATGAGGAGAGACATTTCTAAGTTCTTATCCGAATGTCACAATTGCCAACAACTGAAAGCTGAACATCAAAGGTCAAGTGGCCTAGCCCAAGATATAGAGATTCCTACTTGAAAGTGGGAAGAAATCAACATGGATTTTGTGGTTGGGTTGCCCAAGACTAGAAAACATTTTGATTCTATTTGGGTTGTTGTGGATGGAATGATAAAGTCGGCTCGCTTCTTACTGGTTAAAGCTACTTATGATGCCGAAGCTTATGCCAAGTCATATATACATGAGTTGGTTTAAATTGCATGAGGTGCCCTTGTATACCATTTTGGATCGTGGTGCTAAATTAACTTCTCACTTTTGGAGGCCCTTCCAAAGGGGTCTTAGTAACAAGGTTAAGCTTTGCACGGCCTTTCACCCTCAAACGGATGGTCAAGTTGAGAGGACTATCAAAACACTTGAGGATATGGTTAGAGCTTGTGTCTTGTAGTTTAAGTTTAGCCAAGATGAACATCTTCCACTCATTGAGTTTGCTTACAACAATAGCTATCACTCAAGCATTGGTATGGCTCCTTTTGAAGCTCTTTATGGAATGTGTTGTAGATCCCTAGTTGGGTTGTTTGAAATAGGGGAAATGGCTTGGCTAGGTTCGAATTTAGTCATGGAAGCCTTGGAAAAGGTGAGGAAGATAAGGGAGAGATTGTAAACAGCCCAAAGTAGACAAAAGTCCTATTCCGTTTGTGAGGAAAAGAGATCTTGAGTTTAAGGTTGGCAATTTTGTTTACTTGAAAGTCTCTCCTCTAAAGGGTGTGGTTCGATTTGGCAAGAAAGGGAAGTTAAGCCCAAGATTTGTGGGTCCCTATAGAGTTTTGAGCAGGATTGGTAAGGTCACTTATGAGTTGGAGTTGCCTATAGAGATGAATATAGTTCATCCAATTTTCCATGTATTCATCTTGAGAAAGTGTGTGGGTGACCCAAGTGCTATTGTTCCATTGGTCGTTGTGGGTGTTGTAAAAGATAATTTGACTTATGAAGAGGTCCCCGTGGAGATTTTGGATAGACAAGTAAAAAGGTTGAGAGACAAAGATGTAGCTTCCGTCAATGTCCTTTGGATGAACCAACAAGTTGAAAGTTCCACATGGGAAGCCGAGGAGGACATGAGAAAGCGCTACCCAGACTTCTTCCAGTCTACTCAAGCTGAAGTTACTAATTTAAGTCCCCTATATGATTTCAAGTCTTAAGTTTCAGCCCTTATGTCATTTTGCATGCATTCATGTTTATCTTGTCAAGTTATGGCAATTTTTGACATTCATGTTGAGATTTTTGAAATGACGTTTAAATGCACTTGTTGCATTCATGTCGAGCTGAAATCTTCATGCTCACTTCTCTTATGTATGTTTATTTGACATTTGGCAATGAATGTTCCCAAGGTGATATATTGAAACATCCCAAAAATGTGCTATGGAAATGCCCATAATCGTAATTTTCATATATCTCAAAATCTATGTGTAATCAAAAATTTGACTTCATATTCTTGATCAGGGGGAAAATTGAGTGGGAAATGGGTATAACCTCGATTTAGAGGACCCATAACGAAAAATAATTTTCGTAAATTTTCACAAAATTATGTCTGTCAGCGCCTAGGCCCGCAATGTGCCTAGGGCATGGATTAGTGTTAATTTGTCCTCCACATTGGGTCTACATTGCGAACTAGATGCGGACCAGTTCAAGTTTTTCCTTCATTTTTCATATTGGCCCAGGCGCCTTGGGGTCATAGCTCCATACCCACTTATGCGTGAAAACAACTATACTTAGCCATTTTTCAACTCTATATCACTCAAGACCCTCTCAAAATCCTCTCTAACACTTAAACAAATATTTCATCCAAATTCAAGCATCCCAAGCTTAATTTTGGATCTAAAGAACTCCATTCAACCTTCAAGTCTCCTTCAAGTCTACATCAAGAAAACCCAAGTTTAAGGTATGTGGGTTTCATCCATTGGGTCCTTTCACCCATGGTGCCCAATCTCCCTTTTTATGAAAATTACATGTTTTCGAGTTGTATCATCTATGGGTATCTCTTATTGTGGATTTTGATTATAAATTATATTGGGATTTTTTGAAATATTGATTGAATATGCATGTTTGTCTGTTTCAAGCTTATACTACGAAGTGGTTTTTTCTATTGAGACTATGCATGTTTATCTGTTTCAAGCTTATACTATGAAGTGGTTTTCTCTATTAAACATATGCATGTTTTGAGAGACGAAACTATGATCTATTATGAGATATGATGATAGATTTCAAGGTATCTTATATGAGGGTTTTACTATGTGTTGGTGGGTTGATTTACATTGAGTTTTCTCATATTATTTCACTTTTCAATTGCATGATTTTGAACTAGCATTACACAACCACCAAGTTTTTGATAAAATATTTTAACAAGGATTTTCAAGCTATTGATGAACTACTACATGGTTTATAGGTCATAACTTTATGATGATCAAGGGATTATATATATGCATGGAATTTATGAAAAGTATCTATAGTGTTGCAATTGACCACACCTTGTTTGGGGTGATATGCCTGATCACCTTGTTGAGGGGGTGACATGCCTGGACCACCTTATTGCGGGTGACATGTCCATACTACCATGTTGAGGGGTAGATGCCTGGACCACCTTATAAGGGGGTGACATGCCTATACTACCATGTTGAGGGGTAGATATCTCGACCACCTTATTGGGGGGTGACATGCCTATGCTACCACATTGAGAGGTAGATAACTTAACCACCTTGTTGGGGGGTGACATGCCCATACTACTATATTGAGGGGTAGATACCTCAATCACCTTCCCAAGGGGTGACATGCCTTGGATTCTAAGTAATAGTTTCTTGGTCTATGAATATGGTCGCTTCCCATACATGTATTATGTTCTATACAAGTTATATAATTTACAATTATGTTTTACTTCTAGCATTGATCATGCATGCCATATTGATATTATACTTATCCATTGCTTATGAATATGTATTTTGACTATGTTGGCTTATATCTTGTTGCATTGCATCTTACATACTTAGTACATTCAAACGTACTAATGCATACTCTATGCCTACATGATATTACCTTGTAGGAATCGGAGCCTCTCTAGATCAATCTCTACGTGACTAGTTTTGGCATTTCAAATTATAAGCTTTGGTGAGTCCTCCTGTCCGGGGACACTAGCTATGCTACTCTTACTATTTGATGTCTTTTTATGTTGAACACTTGATACTATGAGGGTGAGCCCGGAAAGTGTCTTGGCCCCCGCTCCAATCTATGTTAAAAGTGTTATTGGAACAATTGATGTACTTATACTTTGAGCTTTGACTATTTTATGCTTTATAACTATCAAGACTTTCCTTATTCCCGCTTTCCTTATTTATGTCGCTTATTGTTGTTTATTTTGCTTCCATGACCAAGGATGTGTGAATGATATGCTAAGAGGCTTGTTTTAGATTCCCATTTGGCATGTCATGTCAAGGCCCTAGGCTTGGGTCATGACACTATCATGGAGGGTAGGTGCTTGGATCAACCATTTGCAAGGATTGCAGAGTGGATGGAAAGAGTGGTCAAGACTGATCGTGTATGGGAGCAGAGAGACAGAGCATCAACCAAAAGTTTGTGCATTATCGGTGTTGGTCCAGAGTAAGCAAAGATCAATGAAGAAATCATGCAATAGCTTGCCCAAATTTGAATAGGGATGGAGGTGATGATGAAGCAGAACCAAGAGCGAGTCAATGCAGTAGTTCATCAACCTCTAACTGCACCCATATATAATGAGACTTATTATGATGAGGATGTATGTTTTGTTGCAAATCAGATGAGGGGTTTTCGAACCAATGTCCAAGGGTCCAATCGGGACTATTGGCACTAAGGTCATGGAGACCAAGGTCGAAACTTCAATAGACATGGAGCTTACAGGACCAACCATGAAGGATATTATGACTGGAATAAGGGTCTAGTGAGAGATGCAGATTAGGGTTGCAAAGATGGCTTCAGAAATAGTCCCTCTGCGCCACTATACAACCGTGATGCATGTGCAAGTAGTTCCCTTATTGGGAAGATATTTGACGTCTATTGAAAAAAGTTGAGACATAAGATAAGACTCTAAGGGGAATGAAATCTGAGATTTCTAGCATCAATCAGAAAATTGAGTCTCATTTTGTGGCTATCAAACAGCCTGAACAACAATTTGGTCAAGAGTCGACTCAACTAAATCAGCATGAGAAGAGTACACTGCCTAGCAACATAGTTCAGAATCCTAAAGTGAAGGGCATTGTATGGAGGATACTACTTGGGGTGGCAACAAAACAATTAATCCTCCTATGCTAGTTTATGAGGATGATGTTCGAGAAGAGATAGTTGCGGCCAAAGATGCAGATGTAGGAGATGATCATGGCAAGGATGGGGTGAGCGAAGTTGTTGATGCACCACAGAAGTTGAAGCCCATTCCTAGGCCTCCTCTTCCTTTCCCTTAAAGAATCAATATCCCTCTCATTGAGGCATTTGAGAAAATGCCAGGGTATGCTAAGTACATGAAGGAACTAGTTACAAAGAAGCAAACTGTGAGTCAAGAGCAATCTAAGAGTTTCAACATTGTAGTACTATTGCTATGCGGCCCTTGGTTCAGAAGCCAGAAGATCCCAGTGCTTTCACCATATATTACACCATTGGAGATGTGAAGTTTGTAAGGGTACTATATGATCTAGGTTCCAGTATTAATTTGGTTCCCCTTATGATCTTCAAGAAATTTGGATAGGAAGCCCCTACTCCAATAAGCATTCGGTTATTGATGGTTGATCACACAGTGAAGAAGCCTGTGGGGATACTATATGATATGCTGTCCAAAGTTGAAAAGTTCATATTCCTTACAGACTTTGTGATCTTAGATTGTGAAGTCGACTTCGACATCCCAATCATCTTGGGAAGACCACACCTAGCCACTGGGCGAGCACTGGTGGATATAGAAGTTGACCAACTCAAGTTCAGATTGAACAAAGAAGAGGTCGTCTTCAATATTTGTTAGTACATGAAGCGGCCATATAATCTAAAGAATAAAGACTGGGTAATTGGTGAAGTCTGAGTAACCAATTTATCCAAGTCGTCTCGCTATAATAAATCAGGAGCTACTTAGGAGACAACCCAAGGTTTGTTTTTGTAATAGTGTAGTTGTAGGTTCATTTTTAGTTTTCTGGACTCATAGGTAGTTTATTTTCTTGTATTTTGATTGTAATTCTGGACATTGGGCTGGTTGCATATAGGGTAGTAGTGTGTTCTATAAAGAATATAGAGATACTGGGCTAAGTCAGCCAATTTTGGTTGAGAAGAGCATCAAGAGGTATCTCTATGACTGGTTCTATAGGCAATAAATTACTTTATGACCCATACAATCTCGTAGAGATTTACCATGAGCAAAAAGTTGTGCACTCTAGTCCACAAGCCAACTTTATGATTCGTAGATAAGTCTATGGGTCATGAACAGGTCTCATGGACACTAGGTAAGTTTCCATACACTTTTCTAATTATTGAGGTTTCTATGACCAACTCTATGAGCTGTAAATTACTTTACAACTCATAGGCTGATCCATAAAACCCCAGTCCTGAAATCTTGAGTTTGGATGTTCTGTAAAATCACAGTTCACATGTCGTAAAACACTCTACGGCCCATCATTGGGGTTTCGTAGAGTCCAGGTCCACTAGATTTCAGTTGACCTAGTCAAGGTATAAATAACGGAGTCAAATTATTTTAATCTCATTCCCAACATAATATAAAAAATTTCCCGACCAACCCCTCCTCCACGTAATTTTGACTATCGATGGCAGTCGTACCCCTACTTTGCAGCATAAATTTCTGGCGACCTAAGGTTTAGTGCCTCTTCATCTCCTTCATCTTCAACAAGTTAATCACACTACTTGGTAAGTTTTTGGTTAGTTAAAAACCTTTAATTTGCCCATATTTGTATGATTAAGTTGGAAATTATGTTCGGAAAGGTAGTTTAGACACAAAACCCATGTGTGAATATTGAATCTGAGTTGCCCATGTTTAAATATTTGTGTAAGTTTGGATTTGGGAATAGTTTCCTTGATTTTATGTTTTGAACAGTTTTTGGTGCCTATTGAATCACCCACCATGTGTAATGAATTGATATTATATGTAAATTGGTGGGTGATGACATAGGTGCATAAATTTTGTTAAAAAATTATCATATGGGGTCAGAATAGTTGGGGAAACATGCGTAATCACTTTTAATGGGGTATATGTGTTGTATAACATGTAGGGGGTATTGGTAGTGGTACAAACATCATGTGGGTGTGCGCATTTTTGGTTTGATGCTGGTAGAATACTTGTTGAAAAACTTTATGGGGTGTATTGTGAAGGGTGGGGCTGATGAGGGAACCCATGGTTATGAGAGATGCAGAGTGACGAGCCAGGTTGATAAGATGGATGGCTGGTTATATTATGGAGCAGGGTCTGAAACCTTCCTGCATTGCCATATACTTGGAGCCTATTGTGAAGGCTTCGCTCAGTTTCCCTGCTAAGTTTTGGTGGGCGGCTGTTCGATCAGACATCCGACCTACTCTTGCTAATAATACACAGATATCGAAGCATACAATATTGGTTGCCAGCATCTTAGCTAGCTATGATATTGATTATGCCTACCTTATCATCTAGCAGATTCATGAGGCTGCTCTGAAGAGGTCCACCTCCATCCCGTTCCCTTTCTTGATATATAGGCTCTATCTAGAGTCGAGGGTGGAGTGTTTACACCAGTTGGACCACTTGATTAAGGCCCATCGTACCTTAGATCCTTGCCTGATTAAGGCTAAAGAGAACCTAGTGGCACTCCGGCAAGCACAACCTGCTCCTATACCTGAGATATTTGCCCTAGTGCCACCATTTGAGGGTTCACAGATTACTACCGCCACCCTTGTTGCTACTGAGAAGAGGCTACCACAGCATAAAGCAGATGACAAGAGGGGGCCCACTGCTTCTATTCCTACACCATAGGTCATGATATCATAGGCTACTCCCACGAGCATAGTTTATATGTCTGCCATATCAATACAGACCTGGCGTAGCAGTTATCTCATGCTGAGTAATAGTTGACTCAACTTGTTCATCAGATTAGGCCATGTGTCCGCCAGGCCATTTCAGATCGGAGGGTCGTATATAGGTATTTGCGAACGCTAATATTCAGGACAATCTCTCCACCGTAGATGCTCGCGTTGATGCCTTTGAGGCAAGAGTACAATAGAGCTTAAGCACGACCCGACCATCACACTTGACGACCCTTCAGATGGAGGTCTAACAGATCTGGACAGATATGATAGCAGCACTAGCAGCACCAATTGCACTTCCAGGGACTATGCCCCCGGTGCCAGTGGTAGATATTTATTCTCCTGATGAGCCCTTCAGCCTTCCCACGGGAAGAGACCTAGCAAAAGAATGATGATCTAAAAGATATACGCTTACATCGGGGGCTTACAAAGCAGAAAGATCTTGATCTTATCTTGAGAAGATTGAGACATGAGGAGGAGAGATGACAGGCTCAAGAGCATGAGAGTATTAGGGGTGCTAGCCTCTCCGGACAAAGTACTACTGCTGAGGAGACTACCCAACAGGAGGAGGGTGGTCAGACTCCACCACACACTAGATCTTAAGCGCCCAGGTATGATTTTTGACCCTTTATGTTTTATTTTTCTATGATTACGTGCATTGAGGACAATGCATATATTTTTTGATAGGGTATGGGTAATTATGGGCCTAAGTGAAGTCTGAGTAGCTTGGGTCCATAACTACCTAAATTTTTTATTTCGGGGTTTTCTTGCCTGTGTTCTTTTCCTCGTGGATATTTTCTTTCTATTGGTCCAATATTTTTAGGATGTTTAGATAGTATGTGTAGCATGTTGTCATAACCTAAGCTTAGAGACTAAATGTGACATGGCGCATGGAGAACCCGAAGGGACCCCACGCAAGCCTCTTAACATATCATTACACATCCTATGGTCACAGAAGTAATAGAATTAAAAAAAAGAGTAGGAATAAGGGAACATGGGGCTAAAAGACATCCTTCATATCATAAAACATCATAGAGTCAAAGAGACTCAAGGCTCATAATATCATTACATAACTTGTCCAACAATACCTCTAAGAATAGAACTTAGCGAGGACAAAGCAAGCAATCGGTTCACCACCATAGTCAATCATATAATAAAAAGGAAGGATAGTCTTTATAAATAGCATAATATCAAAGGCATTGTCCCCGAAAGTTGAGCACTCACCACTTTGTTTATAGAGAAATCATACTAGCCACGTGGAGGAGGAAGATTATCAAGTGGAGCTCCGGTTCCTACATTGTGACATCCTGTAGGCATAGAGTATGTGTTTAGTACATTTGAATGTACTAAGTATGTAGGATGCAATGCAACAAGAGATAGGCAACGTAATCAAAATGTATATTTAAGCAATGAATAAGCATATAGCAATATGGAGTACATGATCAATGCTTGTAGTAAAACATGCTTACATAGAACATATTACATGTGTAGGAAGAGATTATCATTAGTAACCAAGGCCTACCACCTTCTTGGCGAGGCAATTGAGGTACACACCCCTCAACATAGTTCCACGGGCCTACTACCTCCCGAGCGAGGCAATTGAGGTACAAACCCCCCAACATTGTTGCACATACATACTAACTCCCGAGTGAGGCAATTGATGTACGAACCCCCCTCTAACATGGTTGTTTGGTCCTACTACCCCCCAAACGAGGCAATTGGTCAACTTTCAACACTATAGATACTTTTCATGAAATCAACACATTTATACCATCCTTTCATCATTATAAAGTCATACAAGTCATAGGTCATGCAATAGATCATCAATGGCTCAAGAACCCTAAACTGGACATAATTTATCAAACATTTGGTGGGTCTGTAATGCTAATGTAAAATCATGTGATTCAAGAGTGAAATCCTGCAAGTAAATTCAATATAAAACCATGCACCAACACTTGGTAACACCCTCATGCAATATACATCAAAATCCTTCGTAAAATCTCAAGATAGATCAAAGATTCATAGCTCAAAACATGCTTAAACAGTCACATTTTTACAAAACCCCAACACAGTTTATAGTCAAATTCATAATAGAAGACCCATAAGTAAAATCAACTTATATACATGTAATTTAGGTAAAAAGGAAGCTTGGACACCAATGGTGAAAGGACTCAATAGTTGAAATCCACATACCTTGACTTTGGAGAATTCTTGATGATGATTAGAAATGGAGACTTGAAGCTTGAGTGAAATCCTTAAGATCCGAATGAATTTTGGGACAAGAGATTTGGGGTGAAATATTTGTCCTAGTATTTAAGATAGTATTAGGGAATGTCTTGTATGATATAAAGGTGAAATATTGCTAAATATAGGTATTTTTACGTATAGGAAGACTTAGGCCCAAAAGCCTTGACCTAGATAAACATCACTGGCAACAAAATATACAGGTCTCCTTGGTCTACCTTGTGGACCTATCATGAAGGCAAGTTTTACACAGTTCTTCGAGAGCTATGTGCCATGGTACCAACGTGGATCATCATTATTCTGCACAAACTTGGAAAAATCAAATTTCACTACGGTTGCTCTAAAATCGGGGTTAGACCCATTCTCCACTCAACTTTTCCCCCTGATCAAGAATATGAAGTCAGAGTTTTGATATCACACATGAATTTTTAGATATATGGAAATTATGATTTCGAGCACTTTTGAGGCACATTTTTGGGTGCTTTTTGGGGTCATTTCACATGTAGTACTAATACCTGTGCCATATAGCATGTTTTGGTGTTTTGTTTGAAAAGTGATACCCATCAAAAATTTTGATTAATAGTTAGATAGCAACCATGCATGTTTAGGTGTGTGGCAATGTTGTTCTTAAATCCTTGGTAGAGTGTATGTATTCTTGATGGTAACTCTATTAAGTTGCCGGTAATCAATGCACATTCTAAGATATCCATCCTTCTTTTTCACAAATAACACTAGTGCACCCCAAGGTGACTTACTAGGCCTTGTAAAACCCTTGTCTAACAAATCCCTCAATTACTCCTTCAACTCCCTCACACTTATAGACCCTTGCTTTAGATTCATAAATTCCATCATTTTAGCCTCCTTAAGCTCAATAGGAAAGAATGAGTTGAGAAAAGCCACTTTGAATTCTTCCAAAAGGATAGCATCACCATTCTCCATCTTTTATTGAGTGAACCATATTTGAGCCACCGCTTTGAGTTGGTAGGCTGACAACTCCACCTTTTCCTTCGAATTAACCCCTATAATGGATAATACCTTATACACCATCAATGAATTCTTATGGATCCTCATCCACCTTGGATCTATAGAACTCCGGTGGGTTCATTCTAGTAAAATCCCTCACCCTTGAGGACGGAGTAAGAGCATGAGAGGCTTGGGCCCCATGTTTGATTTGATTAGTCATGGCATGGAACAACATGGTAATAGCATCCCGGAACTCTTCATGGGCCACTCCCTCATCTTAGGGAGCTTGAGGAACGGGAGGGGTCGGTTGCTCCTAGGTAGTATGGGTTCTTCTTCCTCTTAGAATAGGCATGATCTAGAATAGCAAAGAACATTCATTAGAGGAAAAGCATACCTTACTCCTAAAGTACACATAGATCATGAAGAAGGGGAAACATTTCCTAAAACGGTTCATAGCCTCTTACTTATAGTTGTGGTATACTTCACAACCATGAACAAGACTCTAATTGATTCGGTGTGTTGGATTTCAAGGACCATTAACAACTTAGTGCTCTAATACCAAGTTTGTCATGATCCAAGCCAGGGCTTAGATGTGATATCGTGAATGGGGAACCTGAAGGAACCCCAGATAAGCCTCTTAGCATATCAATCACATATCCTTGGTCGTAGAAGCAAAACATCAACAAAAAGAGATATAAGGAAGGAAAAAGACACTAAAAGAAGACTTTGGTAATAATAAAACATTCAAGAGTAAAGATCATAGCATAATTACATCAATTGTTCTAATAACTCCTCTAGCATAGTTTGGGTGGGGCCAAGACACTTTCCCAGCTCACCCTCGTAGTATCAAACATTCAACATAGATAGATAACAAAGAAAGAGTAGCATAGCTAGTGTCTCCGAACTTGAGAACTCACCAAACCTTATCTTCAAGATGCCAAAAGTAGCCACTTGGAGGATGATCGTGAGGTGCTTCGGTTCCTACATGGTAACATCATGTAGGCATAGAGTATACCTTAGTACGTTTGAATGTACTAAGTATGTAGGATGCAATGTAACAAGACATAAGCAAATATAGTCAAAATACGTTATCATAAGCAACAGATAGATATAATATATGACATGCATGATCAATGCTTGAAGTAAAACATGCTTGTAAAACATATAACTTGTATAGAACATAATATATGTGTTGTAGGAGACCATAATCATAGAGCAAGCAACAATTACTTGCAATCTAAGGCATGCCACCCCCTTGGAAGGTGATTGAGGTACCTACCCCTCAACGTTGCAGTACCGGCATGTCACCCCCCGACGAGGTGGTCAAAGTACATACCCCTCGATGTGGTAGTATGGGCTTTCATCCCCATGACGAGGTAGTCAAGGTACATACCCCTCGAGGTGATAGTACGGGCATGTCACCCCTCGACGAGGTGGTTAAGGCATATCACCCCCTCAATAAAGTGATTAGGTATGTCACCCCCCAATAAGATGCGGTCAACTTGCAACACTACAGATACTTTTATGAAGTCAATACATGCATACAATCCCTTAATCATCATAAAGTCCCTTGACTTATAACCTATGCATTAGATCATCAATAATTCAATAATCTTTGTCAAGACATTTTATCAAACACTTGGCGGGTGTGCAATGCTAGTTCAAAATCATGCAATTCAAGAGTGGAGTAATGTGAGAAAATTTAATGTAAATCAACCCACCAAAACATAGTTAAATTCTCACGTAAGATACCTTGAAAACGATCATCAGATCAATAATAAATCATAGTTTCATAGCCCAAAACATGTATAGTCACAATAGACAAACCATCTCATATTATAAGCTTGAAATAGGTAGACATGTGTTTCCAATCAACATTTCATAAAATCCCAACATAATTTGTAATCATAATTCATAATAAGTAATACCCATAAGTAATATAACTTAGGAACATGCAATTTTCATAAAAAGGAAGGTTGGGCACCATGGGTGAAAGGACCTAATGATTAAAACCCACATACTTCAAAATTGGGGATTTTATTGATGTAGATTTGAATGAGAACTTGAAGCTTTAATGAAGTTCTTTGAGATCCAAAATTAAGCTTGAAATACTAGAATTTGGGTCAAATATTTGGTTAAGTGCTAAAGAGGGTTTTGAGAGTGTGTTGAGTGATATAGAGTTTAAAAAATGGCTAAACATAGGTGTTTTTATGCATAGGTTGGCATGGGGCCAAGACCCTAATATTTAGGCCAAAACAGAACAATCAAGGTAGTGCAAGCACACCTCCGCGGTCGGTCCACGTCGCGGAGCATCACAGACCCCTATTGGAAATTGAAAATTTGGCAAAACTGAAATTTCACTATGGGTCCTTTAAAATCAGGGTTATACCCATCTCCCACTCAATTTTTCCTCCTAAATGAGAATAAAAGTCAACTTTTGATATCATGCATGAATTTTGAGATATATGAAAATTAAGATTATAGGTACTTTTGAAGCACATTTTGGGGACGTTTTTGGGGTGTTTCAGTTATCCCACACTTGGAAACTTTTCTCCTTCATGAAGTAATATGTAAGGACCAACCCTAGGGGCCATAACTGGCCTCGTAAATCAAGTTCTCAGTTATTTTTCAGGCCAAATATTCTACACTTGGTGCTCTTAATGTGGGGGTCGTTATAAGTTATATCCAACCCTGATTCACCCTTACAAAGTCTGAATCCTTGTAAACTATCTTCCTAGAGCAAAATTTTGATCCTTGATCAAATCTTTCGAGGTATGGGGTATTACAACTTTAGTAGAGAAAACTTTTGCTATGAACTTTTATGTTTTGTCAATAAAAGAATATGCCTCATATATTTAAGCATGAAAAATAATTTTTGTCATTAAAAGTGAATAACTAGTGGCAAACTTTATGACATAGCTAAATAATTTTGTAACTATATATCACATTTGTTGTAGCGTAGCTAGGGTATATCCTAGTAACTCATCAACGATTTAGAGGCTTGCAGACATATGTAGTATTGTTGGAGTCTTTATTGTCGCATTGTACTCATTTTCCCTTTATGTTTGAGATTGTCTAAACTGTCTAATTTATATCCATATCCTCAATTGTCTTGACATTCTTCTTCACATATGAATGCTATATATGCTAAGAGGTGTGGTTGGAGTCCTTCGAGATTCTAATCGTTGTATTACATCTAGGGCCTAGCTTGAGTCGTGACAATATCTCATGAATCAAAATATAATATGATATTGTCAAGTGTTGCCCACGGGATAACTTTGTGAAGTTCTTGGTGTAAGTCTTGCCTTAGCATCTCATAAATGAAGACACAAAAATGATAGTATCAACTTTTGTCCATGAGATGCAATTTGATCTTTTAAAGTTTTTGAGCTAAGTATTGCCTTTAACGTAAGAGTCGTAGAGTATCACACACACACACACACACACACACACATGTATGTATTATTCAAATAATAAGGGTGTTTTTGGTATGGAAGAAAATATTTTCCTGAAAAATATTTTTTTGGAAAATAAGTTGATTTCTAACTCATTTTCTCATATTTGATTAGTGAGTGAAAAATACTTTTTATTGTTTGGTTAATGAATAAAAATATTTTTTTAGACAAAAACCTATATTTTTAGCTAGAGAGTAGAAAAATATTTGTACCAAAATAATTTTTGACATGAAAATATTTTCATAATTTGAAGTATTTTCTAAAACTAAATATTTAAATTCTTTTTAGAGGGTGGGAGTGGGTGGCTGGGGGACTGGGTAGTGTAAAAAATTAATTTTTTTTAAAAAATAAAATTTTAATTTTTTTTGTATTTGGGAAGAG
>JAOTQJ010139584.1:0-39100 GCA_025642045.1 Solanum sejunctum | reverse complement strand
GTGGGTGGGTGGGTGGATGGGTGGGTGGATGGGTGGCTGGGTGGATGGGTAGGTATGTGTGTGTGCATGCGCTCACTTTTAAAATGAGAATGAGACCTTTCAAATCATAACAATGCATATTTAGGCTTAAAACCAAAACATGCTTCATACTCATGCATACTTAGGCTAAAAAAAACCAAATCATACTTCATATCATACTTTCATGCATAGGAATAGTTCATTATACTTGTACATGTTAGTGTAAACACCCATAATTGCTCAAAGAGCCACATCATAGATATTATGTGATCACGCATCATGTCATAACCATACTTTTATCAAAATCATATTCGTTGCCTTATTGAGTCTTAGCCCACATCAAAATCTTTACAAAAATTAGTTCTCATATATTCATATGTCATGAATGATGAGAGAATAGCATGTATAATAGAGGTCCATACTTAAATCAATAATATAATATGAAATTCTAGTAAATTCATGAAGAAATTCACATTTAAATTACACTTGAGATTACTCATGCCTAAATAAACATTTAAAGGGGACATGCATATTCAAATCTTCATAATATCAGTGCAATCCAATGTATGTAGGCTTAAATCACTTTAAAAACATCAAGTAAACATACACATATCTTAATTGAGTCAAAGAAATAATAATTTAAACGAGCATATTCAAAGTAAGATTAATTTCATAAAGAAATGAATAAAAAGTGTTTGGGTCTTCATGGTTGAAAAGTACCATGAATCAATCTCACATATGTTAGATAATTAAGAAGAATGAAGAAGAAATTCATTGGTGAAGAAGACCCTTTCTGGAGCTCCAATCTAAATCTCTAATGGCACCTTTGAGAGGAGTTCTTTAGAATAGAGAGTTTGAATATTCTAAGTGTATTGAATGAATTTGAATAAGAATAAAGGAGTATTTCTTGTCAAGGGTTTAGGATAGGTTAGAAAGTCATAAATGACCCTTAGGAATCACCAAAATTATGAGAAAGCCATTACAGAACAAGCTTAGAAAAGAGTCCAAGGGTCCCGTGGAAGGGATCCACAATTCGTGCTGAGGACCACACACCGTGCAATAGTCTGTGGTAAGGGTATTTGCTAAAATTTTAGACAAGGTTGCTCCAATGAAAGGCATACGGTCCGTGCAAAGGCATATAGTCCATGCAAGAATCCGTGCAAGTGACTCAAGTTTTGAGATGGTAATTTATACATAGAACCACATTTTAGGACGAGGTCTTCATGAAACACCTCACCATGGCTCGTGTTGATTCCATGACTCCACCGCGGGTTATAGTGGCTTACACGACCTGTGTAAGGGACATATGGTGACTGTCTTAACCAATTTTGTAGCTTAAAGTCTAGGGCACCTTCCAAGGTCCCCTGCCACGGCTAGTGGTGAGGACCACGGCTCATGGGAGGTTCCGTAGAGGTCCACCAAGCCTCAAATCCCTTCTTAAGACACACAAATCCACATACAAGCATTTTCCATGGGTTGCATAACTCCAAAAGCTTGATTTAAATATCAATTAAGTCTCACAAATTCCAGGTCCTAACATCATATCCCCTTGGGAGCAGTCATCCTCGAATGAGAAACAAACTAGCTTAAAAGACTTGACTTGAACATGAAACACCTCAACATAGGAACACAATGCATAACTCATTTCTTAAAAATCATAAAATCATTAAAACTCATGCCAAAACATCCTTTAAATCATATTCATGCACATGCGTGTATGTCATGTCATGAAACATTAGAGTGAAAGAATTAGGACCATTGAGAGTAAAAGAAAACTAATACTTTAAGCTTCAGTAGATTGGAAAAGATTGGGATATCATTTCATCATGTACATCTCTGCCTCCCATGTAGCACTTGATGTCTCCAAATCTATACCTCCTTTCTGAGGCTAAAGCGGTCATTGTCAAGATATATAACGTAACTAAGGTTAGGGTCGAATACCACAAGGAATACTAGACTTAGAAGAATTCAATTGCAATTTGGGTCTATTAAACCAACTTATCTCCCCAAGGAAGGGGGTTTATAATGACTAGTGAAAGTAATTCTAAGCTAAGACAAGTATTAAACCAATATAAAGAGAAACTAGGGTATTGTGTTCCCCATGATTCCCCTATCTCAGTATTACTAGATAATCGAATTTCTTTCCAGTGTGTAGCATGCAAACGACAAGTTAAGTTCACTAAACCCTTTGTACCATTGAGAGGTGAATTTTACTACATGATTTAGTTCATTCTCACAGTGTTACATTACTATCCCTTACCTATTATCCCAGTATAACCTCCCCTTAGCCTAGTTCTATTGATTATACGAGAAACATCATTTGAATACTGTCAATTATTCTCTTTCTCTATTCATTACTACCTTGATCCAGTCAGCAACACTAGGCAAATTCTAATTTTGGCAACCATTAGAAAGCAATCAAAACAAAGATAATTAATTAATACATTCATGCATACTTTTCAAGAATTACAAATTATCTGATTTCACCTTGTTAGTTCTTCGTGGTTCCCACAACCCTAGTTGTGGATTTAGTTACTCATGATCAATGTAAATGCAAGAATTATGAATTTGAATAACATAATTAATCACTTACATAATAGAATTAAGCACAAGAAATCCAACTCTTCAATGAGAATCACAAGATTGAAATTAGAAGATGAAATTAAAGTTTACAAGTGTTTCTCGAACTCTCTAATGTTACTTTTCTGTTCTCCCTTTGTTTTTTCCTAAATCCCTAAAGAAACATAACATAAAAACCTATTTATACTGTTTAAAATATAAAACCAAAACAAATAGGGCAACTAGGTCGGCAGGCTCTACGAAGTACTCTACGACCCGTATAACAGTTTACGACTCGTAGTTAGGATTTCGTGAACTGTTTCTTCAATTTTGAGCTTGTCTTCTATGACACCCCTCTACGTCTCGTAAAAGTATCTATGACCTATAGGAGTTTTCATCTGATGGAATTTCATAAAGTCCTCATCTTCTAGTCCTCAAGGTACGATAAGAGGTCTATGGCTTGTAATGGTTTCTACGGCTCGTTTGTATGTTAATAGACTTAACTTCAAAAATACACCCTTCATTGGAATTGCACATGAAACCCATTTTATTGATCATATAATACTCTATGTCTCGTAAAGGGTCTCATGGATCCTCAACTTCAGCAACTTCTACACATTTTGCCCAAAAGTAATGCCAACCCTGAAATCCTGCAAAACAAACACAAAAACACATTAAACCTACTAACATCACATTAAGAATGCACAATTTCCATGTTTTAAGCATCAAAAGTGTTATATTTTGACAGCACATCAATACTTTCAACTTAAAATTGTTGTTTGTCCTCAAGCTACGGACTCAATCTATATAAGAAGCACAGAAACACACAGACCTCAACTTAACCACAAATACCCATACCACTTTTAAAAACATAATCAGATAGCTATCAAACAAACCAACACAGATCAATCTATGTGCCAATGGCACTATGACAAGCAAGGTGACCGTTCACAAGCCAAAACCACTGAATAAGTCTAATGTTAACAATTAAATGCAAGTGCCCTCACAAAAAGAAGTCTCATATCTCACTTATAGTGATGTTTTCAAGTTTAACCTTGGGACTATGCAAAATCACTCACTCTCACAAAAGACATTCATATATCATGCTCTATTCCATAGGCTTGTCCTTCTACACATGACTAAGACCTTTGACTACTTGGACTAGGATTACTTTAGATCTTTATAGGCTTGTAATATAGGGTGAAGGGGTTTGGTATCATATTTTGGGAAAATAGTGACTAAAGACCCTCCTTAACACTGCATTTTTATACATTTTTGCCTTACCAACACTATTAGTTTTCATTTCATTTCATTTTCCCTTTTTCCTATTTCATACTTTTCTGGATGCTGTATTTTCATTTTTTCAGCTTTTTGCCTTGCATTTATACTTCATATTTCTTTGTAGTTTATAAATAAGGCATCACTCATTTTACTTGCACCCAGTACACAATTTTTCTCCTTTTTCATGTATCACTAATTTTATCCCTCATTTTGTGTTTTTTCCTTACACTAGTCACCCTTAACTTAGGCTTTAAGCCTGAGTTGAGGTGCATATTATCCAATCTCAAAACCAAGGTCACTTTTATTAGACTTTTTATCTCAGTAAAGGTGCACAATTTTCAAGAAAGGACCAGGGTCAATATTAGGATTTTATACTTAATAAGGCTAGGTCACTTAGGTTTTTACAAAGAAAAGGAACATGTCAGGCTCAAACATTAGGACCAAAAGATACTTTACACATTTGATTGGTTATTTAGGCCAAGCGGATTGTTATGAACAACGCCCTAAGATCCTTTCCTAACCAACTAACCTAAAGTCTAAACAGGGCAAGTTCTAAATTGAAACACAATACAAAAATTAGCAAATTAACCTCACACTCACATGGCACTAATTAAACTATCTACAAAGACTCTTAGATCATGCTTTTCATCTCAATTTTATCCTCACTTGTTAGAACAAGAACTATCAATACAATTAAACATGCATTGTTGCTATCTTGACCAACTACTCAAAAGATTTATGGGTATCATTTTTCACAAAAAGTATAAAAACACATATATGCCACAGATATCAGTACTATATGATGCCAATACTACCTAAACATCCTAAACATATCGGTTCAACATAAATTAAATATCCATGGGAAAAAAAGAAAATAGGCAAGAAAACCCCTAGGATTTAAAATTTGGGTTAATTATAGGCCAAGCCTAGTCAGACTTCACTAAGGCCTATAAGTATCCAAACCCTATCAAAAAAGAGGTGTCTTGTCCTTAATGCACATAGAAAGTAGAAAATAAAGTATCGGGGTCAAAAAAATATACCTGGGCACTTAAGCACCAATGTGTGGCTGAGTCTGACAACCCTCAACCTACTTGGTGGCCTCTAAGTAGAAGTGCCATGACCAGAGGGGCTAGCACCCCTCACCCTCTCTAGTTCACGAACCTATCATCTCTCCTTGCCTTGTCTTGATTGCCTCAAGACAAGCTCTAGCTCCTCTTTCTATATCAGCCTCCCATGTAACTACTCTGTATCTGGATAATCATCAGTGTAGGGACTCTACCCATAGGAAGGCTGTGAAGGCTCCTCGGGAGCAAATAAGTCTACCACTAGCACTGGGGGCATAGTCTGTAGGAATGCCACAGGTATGGATAGGGCTACTGTTATCTCAGCTCGAAGCTATTGAATCTCCATCTGTAGCGCC
Organism: Solanum sejunctum; assembly: GCA_025642045.1. Classification (NCBI taxonomy): domain Eukaryota; kingdom Viridiplantae; phylum Streptophyta; class Magnoliopsida; order Solanales; family Solanaceae; genus Solanum; species Solanum sejunctum. Next base: position 33,822 of record JAOTQJ010139584.1, on the reverse strand, counting down.
ATTATATCCGCTGGTCATGTTGTAATAAGGGTCTACTAAACTCTCAACTCGAAGTCATCAATGCAGGCATCCATGGCTGAAAATTGATTATGAATAGTAGCAACTATGTATGCCTACATAAATCCCTCGAGCTCCATAATCACCTAGCGGACCTAGGGCTTGACTAGATGAACTAATTGAGTCAATTGAGACTCAGTATGGGCCAATCCTTGCACCATGGCCTAAATAGATATCGCGGACGCGTAAACCATGCCCATAGGTGTTGTTAATGGAAGAGTGGCCTATAGTGCCTGAGTAGAACTAGTAGGCCCCCTCTCCATATCTGTCTCAGTCTATGGGGCCTCTCTTCTATGGTAGCAGCAGTGGTAGCAGTGGCTAGAACCTCAAGAGGTGGCTCTGGGGAGAATGGCATGAATATACTTATGCCTCATCTTTGGGGCAATATTTCCTGAAACATACACATTTATACAACATGGTCAGCCCCGCAGATCAAGAAACGAAAAGCAAAACTTTACCAGACTTGATTACAGAGAGGTCTATGAAAGCTCCTCTATGGTCATAGTGAAAACTATGGTGCGTAGAAGGCTCTAGTAAAAATAGTGTCCACAATAAATGTTTACTACAATGGCATCTATGAGAATAGGTATGACTCATAGAAGGGTCTACGAGTCATAGACTGAGTCATAGAGGATTCAAGTGTCTGAATCTTTTCAGATAGGGATCTATTAGACTTGTCTTTGAGCTATAGAATATTTTATGGCTCATAGAAGGTGTCATCTGATGGGTTCTCAGAAACATTAGGTTTTTGGAATATCATAATAGGGGCAATATGGCTCATGGAGAGTTCCACGGACTGTAAAAGACCCTCATAGACTAGAAAACCTAGTTACCTGAGTTTCCAAGTACATCAATACAGACCCTCATATAAATTTTTAAACTTATTCTATCAGCATTGAAGTAATATGCACACACTCCACATAATTCATATCAAAACACCCAACACCCCTGCATGATAATTTGCACGTATACCCCATCGAAAATCATTAATCATGCCTTCCCAACCCTACTAATCCTGTCTGGATGAATTAACATCAAAATCACAAATACATGCCATCACACACCAAATTTTTGAAACACATAATCAATTTATTTGAAATGGTGAGTGATCACATAGTAATCTAACACATCATTCATAGTACAATTATAAGGCAATGACACCAAATTTTGTCCTAAACACATGTTTATACACAGGCAGCCACACGTTTCAATTTTCAATCATATCAATGGTAAATAAAGGGTATATAACAATTTAAGCACAACCTAAATAATAATTGGTAAATAAAGGGTATTTTAAAAACCAAAAACATACTAAGTTGAGTGATTAAATTATAAGAATTGAAGGAGGGATGAGAAAATGAAATCTTAAGGCTTGTCGGGAAAATTGGCCAAAAAATAGGTGTAGTTGTCCTCATCGACGGTCAAAAAGAGTGGGGTAGGGGGTTGTTGGGTCTGGGTCATAATTTAGGGCAAGAAATGGGGTAAAAATATTATGACCCCATTATCTATAGTTTGATTAGGTCGGTCAAAATTAATGGGTCTAGACTCTACAAAATCCCGATTATAAGCTGTAGAGTATTTTACTGCTCATAAATCATGATTTTGTAGAAGGTCCAAACCTAGTTTTGAGGACTGGGTTTCACTGACTAGTGTACGAGTCATTGATTAAAATACGACTCATAGAGTTGGTTGTAGAAACCCTAACACTTAGTCAAAAACTCAGAAAACTTACCTGGGATCCATGAGCCCCATTCATACTCGTAGTTTATTTTATGGGCCATAAAGTTTGCTTGTGGAATGAAGTGAATAACGTTTTGCTAACTAAAAGTCTCTATGAGATGGTGTATGAGTCGTAGAGTTATATAAGGCCCGTAGAACCAATCGTAGAGACACTTGTTGATGCCTTTTCAACCAAGGATGACTGACTCAGCCATATGCCTATATATTCTTCATAGAACACATTATTACCCTATGTGTAACTAGCCCAATGTCCAATATTAAAATCAAAATGCGAGAAAGTAAACTACCTTCAAGCCTAAAAACTAAAAACAAAGCTATAACTAAAACTATTACACCAAAAACCTTAGATTGCCTCACAAGTAGCGCCTGATTTATTCTTAGGATACTACTGGGACAACTTGGTTACTCAGACTTCACCAAGTGTCCAAACTTCATTCTTCAGATCATTTGGACTCTTCATTGACTAACAGATATTGAAAACAACTTCTTTATTGTTCAATCTAAACCGGAGTTGACCAATTTCTATATCCACAAGTGCCCAACTAGTGCCTACGAATAGCCTTCCCAAGGTGATATGGACCTCAAAGTCGACTTCACAATCTAGGATCACAAAGTCTACGGGGAATATGAATTTTTCAACCTTAACAAGTATATCATAAAGTAACCCTACAAGCGTCTTCACCGTGTGGTCAGCCATCAATAATCACATGTTCATCAGTATATGGACTCCTAGTCCTAGCTTCTTAAAGACCACAAGGGGCATCAGATTTATGATGGCTCAGAGATCATATAATGCCCTTTTGAACTCAACATCTCTATTGGTGTAGCATATGGAAAAAGTGATGAGATCTTTTCACTTTTGAATTAAGGACCTCATAGAAATTGCACTACAATGTTGAAGCTCTTAGGAGAGCTCCTGACTCACAATGTACTTCTTTGTAACTAGGTCATTCATGAACTTTGCATATCCTGGAATCTTCTCCAACGCTTCGATGAGTGGGATGTTGATGGAAAGTTCTTTCAATAGGGAGAGAAAATGCTTGAACTTGACCTCCTCTTTCTTTTTTTAAACTCTCTGAGGGAAGGGAGAAGGAGGCCTAGGAATGGGATTCAACTTCTGTGGCTCCTCTGTAGCATCACTCACCCTATACTTGCCATGATCATCTACCGTATTTGCATTCTTAACTTCAACTGTCTCCTTTCGAACACCATTCTTCTCTACTGGACTAGGAGGATCAATGGTACTTTTGCCACCATAAGTAGCAACCTTCATGCACTATACTTCATTCTTTGGGTTCTGAACTATGTTTCTAAGTAGTGTACCTCTTTGAAACTAATTGAATTAAGTCGACACTTGACCAAACTGTTGCTCAAGTTGTTTGATAGCAACAGAAAAAAACTCAATTTTCTGATTTATGGTGGAGATGTAATATTTTATCCTCCTCAAAGTCTTATCCTGTGTCTCATCTTTCTAGTCAATCAAACATCTCCTCAACTCTGGCACTACTAGCATCGGTATTGCGGTTGTATGGTGGAACATAAGGACCATTTTTGTAGCTATCTCTACCACCCCAATCTGCATCTCTGTCTTGGCCCTAATTTCTATCATAGTAAACTCTATAGGTGTCTTTGAAAACCCTATCTTGATTATAGTTCCGACCTTGGTTTTCTTGACCTTGGTGCGAATAGTCTTGATTGGACCCTTGAGCATTGGTCCGAAAACCCTCCCCCCTTCCTCAGTCTAATCAGTAGTGAAATAAGTATTCTCCTCATAGTAGGGATCATCAAACATGGGTGCTCACGGAGGCTGATGAACAAATGCATTAACTTGTTTGAGATTCAGCTTCATCATCAGTTCCATGCCTGTATAGATTTGGGCAAGCTCCTGCATAATCTCTTATTTACTTTAGCTTGCTCCGAGCCAATACTAATAGCGCATGAACTTTTACTAGATGCTCTATCTCTTTGCCCCCATACATGATTTGTCTTGAGCACCCTTTCCATCCATCCAGTGATCCTTGCAAATGGTTGATCTAAGAACATGCCTCCCATAATGGTATCAGCACAGGCTTGACTATTCTCATCCAGGGCATGGTAAAAGATCTCCATCAAGGCATCATCAAAAATTTTGTAGCCTGGGATACTCTTCAAGCACTTTGTGAAATGCCCCCATGTAGTATTGATTTAGTCACAAAGAAGTTGCTCAAAGTTGTTGATCTAGTCTTTCAACTTGAGCTTCTTTGATCTTGAGAAGTACCTCTCCAAAAAGGCCTTTTGAAACTCAGCCTAACTTGTGATCGAGCTTTGCGGGAGCTCGAATGGCCATACCACTGCATTGCCTATCAGAAATAATTAAAAGACACGAAGTCCCATAACATTTATAAAAAAATGTATGTTGTCATCACACTCTTGCAGACAAATGCAACATTGTGTAGATGGCTATGCGGATCCTCTGACGGTAGGCCTGCGAATAACCCAAGTTTTGTAGCATCGGAAGCAACCCACTGGAAAGCATGAACTTTGTCTCAGCCAGTACTGGTGGTAACACAATAGCTCCAGTCACCTCCATAGCCATAGGTTTTGGCCCATATTGGTTCCACTGATAAGCTTCGGCTTTGAAGTCCTGTGGCTATGGAGCAATGTCCTCAAGAGGAGATAGGTTGTCATTATTTGTATTCTCATTCTCATTCTAGTTTAGATCTGCATTATCTTGTTTTATTATCTTGGATCATTCGTCTCAATCTTTTCTAGATTTGTAGGTCAAACAGAGTCAAGGGTATGGCTCGACATAGCGTGTTAGGCATACACTACACTTATACCTTGAAAGAAAACAAAAACAAAAAATGTAAAATGACGGAAATAAGGACTAGTTCCAAAATTACTTGAGCTAGACAAGTCTAGCCATATTCTCTCGCAACAGCGCCAAAATCTTGATATCGCCCAAGCTACACCTCCTTTATTAGGCTAAAGCATCGTTGTCAAGTTATATAATCTAACCAAGGTTAGAGTTGAATCCCATAGGGAATATTGTAGACTTAGAAGAATTCAATTGCAATTCAAGTTTATTAACCAACTTATGTCCTTGGGAGGGGGGATTTATAATAACTAGTAAAAGTGTTAAATCAATATAAAGAGAAACTAGGGTATTGTGTTCCCTATGATTCCCTAACTCAATATTACCGGATAATCGAATTCTTTTCCAATGTGTAGCATATAGAATGATAAGTTAAGTTCAACCTCCCCTTGGCCCAGTTAAGTTGATTAGACGAGAAACATTTATCGAATCCTGTTAATTGATCTCTTTTCCTATTCAATACTACCTTGATCCAGTTAGTAACACTAGGCGGGTTCTAATATTGGCCACCATTAGAAAGCAATCAAAATGAAGAAAATTAATTAATACAAGCATACGCACTTTTCAAGAATTATGAATTATTCGATTTCACCTTGTTAGTTCTTCGTGGTTCCCATAATCCTAGTTGTGGATTTAGCTACTCATGATCAATGTAAATGCAAGAATTATGAATTTGAATAATATAATGAGCAATTACACAATAGAATCAAGAACAAGAAATCCAAATCTTCAATGAGAATCACAGGATTGAAATTAGAAGATGAAATTAAAGTTTACAAGTGTTTCTCAATCTCTCTAATTTTACTTTTCTGTTCTCCCTTTGTTCTCTCCTAACTCCCTATGAAAAATAACCTAAAAACCTATTTATAGTATTTATAATACAAAACCAAAATAACATAGGACAATTGGGTCAGCAATCTTTACGAAGTACTCTACGGCCCGTATAATAATTTATAGCTCGTAGTCGAGTTTTCTTGAATAATTGTTTCAATTCTGCATTTGTCTTCTACAGCACTCCACTACCGCCTATAAAAAGATTAATATCCCATAAAGGGTTTCCTCTGATGGAATTTTAAAAAGTCCTAATCTTTTTATCCATATAGTACGATAGGAGGACTACGCTCATAATGTTTTCTATGGCTCATTTACATAATCGTAGACTCAACTTCAGAAATACACCCATCACTAGAATTACAAGCGAAAACCCCTTCATGACCCGTAAAAGGTCTCATGGATCCTCAACTTTAACAAATCTGCACATTTTGCCAAAAAGTAATGCCAACCCTGAAATCCTACAAACAACACAAAAACATATCAAACCTACTAACATCGCATTGAGAACACACAAAATTCCATGTTTTAAGCATCAAAAGTGTTGTATTTTGACAGCACATCAGCATTCTTCACAGGTTAGTTCCATCAAAGCACTTTTAACCTAAGCCACATCCTTGTTAAGAAGGCCCTTTACTTGCCTATCCAAAATCTCAATCAAGATTTCCTAACAGGAAAATTGCTTCTCAACTTTAACACCCTACGAAGGCACAATCGAACTACGATCACCACTCAATTTCCTCAATATAGATACATGGAAAACTGGGTAAATAGAACTCATATCCAAAGTCAAGTCCAATCTATAGGCCGTTTGCCAATTTGCTCAACTATCTCATAGGGTCCTATGTACCAGGTACTTAACTTGCACTTGTTACCAAAATGAATTACACCCTTCATTGGAGAGACCTACACATACACCTAATCACCGACATAGAATTCAAGATGGCTCTTTCTAACATCTAAATAAGACTTTTGGTGAGTTTCAGCTGTCTTCAACCTCTCCCTAATAAACATCACCTTTTTCATGGCTTCCCACACTAAATCCGAACCAATCAATGCCATCTCTTGTAACTCAAACTAGCCCACAGGAGATCTACACCTTGTCATATACAAAGCCTCAAATGATGCCACACCAATGCTTGTATGAAAACTATTGTTGTAGGCAAATTCGATAAGTGGTAGATGATCATCCCAATTACCCTTGAATTACAACACACAAGCCCTCAACATATATTCCAAATTTTGAATTGTCCTTTCAACTTGTCCATCGATTTGAGGGTGGAAAGTGATACTTAACTTCATCTTAGTGCCAAACCCTTTTTGAAGTGATTTCCAAAAGTGAGAAGTAAATTGGACACCATGATCTGATATGATAGACATAGGCACACCATGCAACCTTACCAACTTTTGGATATACATCTTGCATAATCTTCGACATTGAAGGTAGTATTGACTGTAGGAAATGAGCCAATTTAGTCATCTTATCAGTGATGACCCAAATAGAATCAAATTATTTTCATGTTCGGGGCAAACCAACCCCAAAATCCATATTCACATCTTCCCACTTCCAATTAGAAATCTCCATATCTTGAGCCAAACCACTAGATCTTTGATGTTCTTACCTTCACTTGTTGATAACTAGGGAATTCAGACACAAACTTTGCTATGTCTTTCTTTACACCATACCACCAATACACTTTCCTCAAATCCCAATACATTTTAGTGGATCCCAAATGTATAGAATAATGAGAGTTATGGGCTTCACTCATGATTACCTCTCTAAGGCTGTCAATATTCGAAACATATAATCGATCTTGATATCGAAGCACACCATCTCCCTCTTGGTAGAAAACCTCTACTTTCATTTTCGTAACCAACTTCTTTCACTCAACCAATGATGGGTCCAAGTCTTGGTTTGCTTTAACATCAACAACCACAGAACAATCAGCCCCATTCTGAACATGAATACCTCCATAAATAGAGTCAGCCAACCTAACACCTAATCTAGCCAAACAGTGAATATCTTTTACCGATTCTTTCTTACCTTCATCAACATGATCCATACTCCCCATAGATAGCCTACTAAGAGCATTGGCTACAACATTTGCCTTGTCGGAATGATATTAAACACTCATGTCATAATCCTTAAGAAGCTCCAACTACCTTCTTTACCTCAAGTTAAGATCCCTTTGGGTGAACACATATTGCAAGCTCTTGTGATTTGTGAACATATCAACACGAACCCTACATAAATAGTGTCTCCAAATTTTCAAAGCAAACACTAAAACTGATAACTCAAGATCATGAGTTGGATAATTTTGTTCATGTATCTTTAATTGCTTTGATGCATAATCTATCACTTTACAATGTTGCATGAGCTCACAACCTAACCCATTAGAATATACCACAAACCTATCTAAGTCTTCTGGTATGGTCGAAACAAGAGCTGATATAAGTCAACCTTTCAAAGTCTAAAAAACTCTTCTCACCCTCCTTTGGCCATATAAGCTTAGCCTTCTTTGAGTCAACTTAGTCAATAGAGATGCAACGGATGAGAAACCTTCAATAAACTTCCTATAATATCAAGCAAACCTAAGGTAACTTCGAATATCTAAAGGAGTGAATGGTCTAGGTCAATTCTTCACAGTCTCAGCCTTCTTTAGTCAATCCTAATGCGATCGTCAAATACCACATGACCAAGAAAAGATAATTAACCTAACAAAATCTCAGATTAACTGAACTTGGCATACAATTGCTTCTCCCTTAAAGTTTGAAGGACCAACCTCAAGTGATGAATATGCTCCCACTCACTTTGGGAATAAATAAAAATACCATCAATGAAGCCAACCACAAAACTATTAAGAAATGGATGGAACACCCAATTCATGAGACCCATAAACATAGCTAGAGCATTAGTTAAACCAAATGACATCACCACAAATTCAAAATGCCTGTATCTAGTTTGGAAGGCTATTTTGGGAATATCACACACTCTGACCCTCAATGGATGTGAATCAGAATAGAGATCAATCTTTAAGAAATAGGTGGCCCCTTGATGTTGATCAAATGGTTCGTTGATCCTTGGGAAAGGATATTTATTCTTCATGGTTAATTTATTCAATTGCCTATAATTAATGCACATATGAAGAGACCCATCTTTCTTTCTCACAAATAATACTAGAGCACCCTATGGTGATATACTTGGTCTAATAAAGCCTTTCTCCAATAAGTATTTTAATTGGCCCTTCAACTCCTTCAATTCAATTGTTGCCATTCGATGAGGAGGAATGGAAATAGGTTTAGTATCTAAGAGGAGATCTATGAGAAAGTCTACTTTCCTTTCAGGAGGAACCTATTCAACAAGGATGGCTCAGACTCAACATCTCTAACCCTAACAATATGATAAACGCACCCCTTAGAATTCATCTTTTGAACTTTGACAGAAGAGATAAACCGACCCTTAATAGCAGAATCATAACCTTTCTACTCAAGAACGGGCTTATCCAAAAATTGGAATTTGACTTTTCGAGTTCTACAATCTGCAGAGGCATATGAAGTATGTAACCAATCCATCTTGAGAATAATATCAAAATCAAACATCTCAAGTTCCACAAGATCACATAGAAGGACTTTATGCAAGACATAGGTAGTATAACCTTATAGACTCTTTGAGCTACAATAGACTCAACCACGTAAGTATAAACAAAAAAGGGACCCCTCGATATTTCAGGACTTAAACCAAACTTAACATCCAAAAGAGGAGTCAGAAAACATAAATTTGTAGTCCAGTCATGCAAAATGTAAGCATAAAAGCTAAAGACGTTTAGCATACCAGTCACTACATTTGGAGTTTTCTCCACTTCCTGTTGAGCAGGTAAAGCATAGAACCCATTATTCTTGGAGGCACAACCTAGAGGAACCCTTGATTGGACCTGGTTACCCTGTTCCATTTGACCCTGACCCTTCTTGGCAACTTTAGGATAGTTAACAACCTTATGGCCCATATCAGCACACCCAAAACAAGCACCTAAATCTTTAAAACATGCATTAGACTGATTCTTCCCACACTTGTCATACCGAGAAGGCATTGTCCAACCTCTAACCTATGCCTTGGGAGGAGGCAACCTAGCACTGGCAACCCTTGCATTAGAACTTTGGTCCTATTAGAAGCGGCCATAACCACCACCACCCTTGGAGTTAGAGAACCCACCATCATAACGGGCTCTCTTGGAATCATTCACCCTTCTTTGCTTAAACTTTTCCCCTTCATTGTTTTCAGCATAAGTCATGAGCCTGGAGATGTCCATATCCTCAATAAGCATAGATATACTGCATTCTTTCAAAACCAAATCAGAGATCCCAGAAATAAACTTATTTATTCTTGCATAGGGGTTAGCCACTAGCATAAGACCATACTTTGAGAGCTTTGTAAATATGAAGGTATATTCCCTAACACTCATAACACCTTACTTGAGGTTGGTAAATTCTGTCATTTTGGCTTCCCTAAGCTTAAGAGGGAAGAAACGGTCCAAAAAGGCAAACATGAACTCTTCCCAACTAACGCTATCATCATCAATCCTCTCCATCAACAATTGAGTGTACCATACCTGAGTCACATCCTTCAACTGATAGGCAAGTAGCTCAGCTTTCTCTTCTTAATTCTCCCCTATGATAGTCAACACTTTAGAGGGTTCAACTATAAAGTCTTGAGCATCCTCATCAGCTTTTAACCCATAAAACTCAAAAGGATTCATGCAGGTAAACTTTCTCACTCTAGTTGCTGATGTAGGAGCATGAGGAGGAGGATTAGCCTACCTAGATTGGTTGGTCACCACTTGGAGAAGCATGGAAAAGGCAATCCAGAATTCATCTTGAGTAATCGGCTCTCCCAAAGACTCTTAAGGGGCTTGGTCCCCATTAACCGAGGCTTGCCTTAGTAGAGGGGCTCTTCTTGGAGGATTCTTTTTTAAGGCACCAAGGACATTGTCAAATCTAGGAAGTGTTAAGAGATAGTCCAAAGTATGACATAAGATGTGAAGAAGTGAGACAATTCCTAAAACGTCATCATAGCCTCCCACTTATAGGTATGGTGCACTTCACACCCATGAATAGGACTCTAATAGTCGTGGCATGTAGGACTAAAAGGACCATTTATAAACCTAGTGCTCTATTATCAAGCATGTCATGAGGCCTAGGAGTGACATGGCGAATAGGAACCCGAGAGTCCCCAAACAAGCCTCATGACATCGACACACACATCATCAGTTTGGAAGCGCATATTAAAATAATAAACACATAGTTCTAAGGGAGGGAAATATGATTCACGCTATGAGGATATCATAGAGATAGGGATTAGTATGATCCACATAACATATAGTATATAGAACTAAGGGTCAGGTAAGCATGACTCCTACATCGGGATAGAAGGGACTTAGGACTTTCCAACTTTCCATATCTCATCAAGAACATATCATCATATTATTAACATCAATAGATAGTCACAATCATAATCTCAACAATCAAATAGTATAACATAACACAAATCTGTACATGGAGTTTACATGTTATCTAATAATGCCTCTAAGTTATAGAATAGGAATGGGGCCAAGACATGTATTGGGCTCATCATCAAAGTAAAGACATAAGAGAATAGCAGTATAGGTAGATAGAAGATGGCTTGTCCTTGGATGATAGGACTCACCACAAGCAACTCCCACATTCCAAGATAACCATCAAGAGGTGGAAGCAAATAGTGTCCAGTCTCTATATAGAGTATGTATTAATACATTTGAATGTACTAAGTATGTGGGCATTCTTAGTGCATATGAACTCATTAGAACTGCATCTAATGTTAGATAAAAAGGGAACATATATAGAAAGAACTAAATCTACAAGGAAGATCAATATATCAATATGTCACGAAATACATAATGCATGAGATGCCATAATACTTTAAACAAGTGAAGATCTGTCCTTAACCAACATAAAATAAACCAAGCAAGCTATTACTTTGACTTTTGATGTACACCCTACATCAAATAAAGGGGGATCTACTTGCCAAGGGTAGCTGCTACTTCTCCTTACGGGCCTCCCATTTCAGAGAAGCAACCTTACCTTACAAATTTACTAGCATCGCTTTGAGAACACCCAAAATTCCAAGTTTCAAGCATCAAAAGTGTTGTATTTTCACAGCATATCTATACCCTCAACTTAAAATTGTTGCTTTCCTCAAATGATGGACTCAATCTACTATGTAGCATAGTAATACATATACCTCAATCTAATGGCACACATCACATCAAACACAAGCACAGATATCCACAACACTTTAAAAACTAATCAGATAGCTATCAAGAAAACCAATACAGATTAACATTTGTGACAGTGCAACTATGATAAGCAAGGATATTTTGAACAAACAACAAAAACTAAGTTAGTCTAATGTCAACAATTCAATAATAAGCGCTCTCACAAAAAGAAGTCCCATATCTCTGTCATGATGATGTTTTTAGTTTCAATGCTTGGGATAACAAATCACTCATTCTCATAAAAGACATTCAAATTCAATGGTCAGTACCATATGCTTGCCCATATACTCATGACTACGACCTTTGACTACTTGGACTAGGATCACTTTAGTACTTTATTGGCTTGTAACCCAGGCTCAGGGGATTTTGATATGATATTTTGGGAACACAGTGACTAAAGGCCCTCCTTAACACTATATTTATCTACATTTTGCCCTACCAGCACTACTATTTTTCACCTTACTCTCTCTTTATCCTATTTCAAGCTTTTGTGGGTGCCTTATCTTTAGTTTTCAGCTTTTTGTCTTTTATTTTCACCTCATTTTTATTTTTAGCTCATTGCTTAGGCATCACCCATTTTTCTTGCACCCAGCACACTTTTTTATCTCCTTTTCCTTATATTACTAGTTTTCCCCCTCATTTTGTGTTTACTCTTATAGCAATCACCTTCAAGTTAGGCTTTTGGCCTGAGTCGATGTGGACAACATCCAACCAATGAACTAAGGCCACCTTTGGTGGCCACCTTTGGTAGCCACCCTCAACTTAGACATTTTTCCTCAGTCAAAATATACAGTGTTCAGGGAAGGACTAGGGCCAATTTAAAGATTTTGCATCTAATAAGGCTAGGTAACTTAGGTTTTACTAAGAAAAGGATCATGTAAGGCTCAAACAATATGATCAAAGGATATTTCACATATTTGGTTGGTCATTAAGCTAAGTTGGCTGTTACGAACAACGGTTTAAGATGTTTTCCTAACTAACTAATATATTGTCTAAGTCAGAGTAATAGGGTAAGTTCTGAATTATAACACAATATATGAATTTACGAAAAAAAGAGGTCACAGTCACATGGCACTGATTACATTAGTAACAAAGAGACTATCATATCATGTTTTTCATCTTAATTCTATCCTCAGTTATCAGAACTACAACTATCATCAATCAAACATATATGGTTGCTATCTAGACTAACTACCAAAATTTGGTAGGTCTCATTTTTCACACAAAAGAACAAAAGCTTATATATACTATAGATATTAGTACAATATGCTACCAATACTACCTACACATCCTAAACATGTTGGTTCAACAGAAATTAAATATCCATGGGAAAAAAGATAATAGGCTAGAAAACCCCTAGGATTCAAAATTAGGGATAGTTATAGGCAAGATTTATCATACTTCACTGAGGCGTATAACTACCCACACCCTATTGAAAATGAGTTGCATTGTCCTAAATGCACACCAAAAATGCATAATAAAGCAGATGGGTCAAAAAGAACATACTTAGGTGCCTAAGTTCCAGTCTCTGGCTGAGTCTGGCCATCTCAACTTACCTGCTGGCCTCCTCAGTGGTAGAAACATGTCCGGAGGTGCCAAGACCCCTCACCCTCTCAAGATCTTTAGACTCCTCATCCTGTCTTGACCGCATCCTTGCAAGGTCAAGTCCCTACTCCTCTGTCAACCCTGCATGTATCTTCACTAAGTTTGAATCATCCTCAATGGGCGGGGTCACTTCTGAAGGGCAGACTGTGATGGCTCCTCAGGAGTAAACAAGTCCACCATCAGCACTAAGGGCATAGTTTATGGAAATGTCACCAGTGCAATCGAAGTTGTTGTCATATCGGCCCTAAGCTATTGGATCTCTACTTATAGGGTCGTCATATCTGTTGGCCATGTTGTGCTAAGGGTCTATTGTACCTATACCTCAAAAGCATCTATGCAAGAATACATATCTATAAGTCAGTCTTGAAAAGTAGTGAATGTAAATTCCTGTATGTGTCCCTCGGACTCTATAATAACTTGGAAAACCAAGGGCCTAATCTGGTAAAGTAACTGAGTCAATTGGGACTGAGTGTGGGCTAGTCATTGTGCCATGGTCTAAATAGATGCCACTATCACATAGACCATGCTAGCAGGTGTTGTCTTTGTAGGAATTGCCTACGGGGAAGAATTATTAGTAATGGGCCCCTTTTTTACATCTATCATAGTCTGTAAGGGCCTTTCCTGGTTGGTAGCAGTAGTAGTGGTGGTGAGGTAAGTCTCAGAAGGTGGCTTCATTGCGAACATCTCAGGCATATGAGCTGGTTGGAGCGGTGCTCATTGTAGTGCTACCAGATTATCCTCAGCCTTGATCAGGCTGGCATCGAAAGTATAATAGACCTTAATCAATGAGCACAGATGATATAGACACATCAACCCAACTCTACACAAAGTTTGTAGATTAAGCAAAGAAAGGGGATAGAGGTAGATCTCTTCAAGGCCACCTCATGAATCTGCTCTACGATGAGGCTGGACCAACAATCTCATAGCCAGCCAAGATGTTGGCAACCAAAATAGCACAATCCAGCGTCAAGGTGATATCTACAAGAATCTATCATAATCCATAACATCATAATAACCCACTAAAATTTTATAGGGATACTAAGGGAAGCTTGCACAATGGCCTCAAAAGAAGTTTCTATCCATGCAAGGTCTGGGCCCTACTCAGCAATCTGTGCTACTAGCCATCTCATTAAGTTAACTCTGTGGCTCTAGTCAATCTTCAAGGCCTTGTCTACCCTAACCTATGGTCATACTCTACTCTGGATCTAGGGTCTGGGAATGTAGGCCCGTACAACATACGGTAGATAGAAGTCTCAGAAATGTCCACTTGCCGGCCCCTCACTCTAGTGTGTGTCAGTCTGAACTAAGTGAGGTTTTTCTTTCCCTTTAGAAGAGTGTTGAGTACTATGGTGGCGTAGGAGGCATAGAACTCTCGAACTACAATGAGGTAGTAATTCCCTAGTGCTATGGCAGCCACAAAAGCCCATATTTGCTGATAGTGTCTTAGTGGTCGGGAACACTATCTAATCCAGAAGTGATGATCTAGGGCTCCTCAAAAATAGAGAGGGTTGGTTTGTGCCACTTATTCTGTTGCATGCCCTCTATGTTGATCTCCTGCATGCCCTAAACATACCACTGGCTAGATAGAGCATCTAGAGGTGATGGCGATTAGTGAGGTTGTACAGTAGAGGACTTTATTTCTAACTCATCGCTGGACTCTGATTCCTCTTTGAGGGGAGTGATCTAAATGGAGATGCTACTATTGTTGCCTCCCTCATCAAATTGGGGAGTGCGAACAACAATAGCCTGGGTTTGGGTTTGCCTAAGTCTTACAGTAGCCCATGTCTGTGGTCTCTTAGCATCTGAGGTAGGCTGGACACTAAGCTCCTCAAGTGATCCACTAGCCTCGGGGGCATCCGACTCCCCTGATGTCTTATCTCTGAACATCATGTGCATAGATCAGATCTTATCGCATCTTGGCTTAGGGGCCATAGACATTTGGCAAATATGTTTTGCCCCATAAGTTGAGAAACGAAACGCAAAATCAAAACAGACTTGATCACAGAATGAATTACGAAGGCACTTTTACAGGCTATAGTAAAATAATGAGTTGTAGAAGGCCCTCATAGAAATGATGTTCATAAACTTAGATTATTGGAATTGCATCTATGAGGCCAGATACGACTCATAGAAAGATCTATGAGTCATAGACGGAGTCGTAGATATGTTCTAGTGTTTAAAATTTTATAGGCAAGGATCTATAAGACATGTTTACGAGTCATAGAATTTCCTACAACTTATAGAAGGTTTCATCTAATAGGATCTTAGAAACCTCAAGTTTTTGGATTTTCATACAAGGGGAAACTATAGCTCGTGAAAATTTCTACTGGCCATAAAAGACCCTCGTAGATTGAAAAACCCAGAATCTTGAGTTTCTAAGTCTATAAACATGAATCCTAAATGACAATTATAATGACTATTTTAGCATCAAAGCAATACACAATGAACCCCCACATGGTTCAAATCAATCACCTGACACCCCATATGCAATTATTTTCATAAACCCCATTGAATATCATTTTGCACATTTTCCCAAGGAAACCGACCACATCTAAATGAATTAACATCAAATTACACACATATGTCTTCACACTACAATTTTCATGCACCTAGTCAATTCAATTCAACTGATATGCGACCATTGGAGGAACAAGGGAAAGGGTTGTCGATTTCTCTATGTAATTTTGGGGAAGAATAGGGTCAAATTCATTTGACTCCTTCTATTTATAGTTTGACCAGGTCAGCTAAAATTAATAGGACTAGGCTCTATGAGACCCTGATTACGAGACATAGAGTATTTAATGGATCGTAAATCATGGTCTCGTGGAATGCCCAAACCATAATTTTAGGGACTAGATTTTATAGACCAGTCTAGTAATTGTAGAATTTAGTACAACTTATAGAGTTGGTCATACAGACCTCCATAATTATCCAATAAATAGAAAACTTACCTTGGGTCCATGATCCTCATTCACGGCCCATAGTTTTATCTATGGAGCGAAACATTGGCTCCTGGATTGGAGTGCACAACCTTTTGCTCACTAGGAGTGTTCTGCGAGATAGTGTATGGGTCATAATTTCACAAACGGAATGTAAGAGCAGTCATAGAAATCACTTCTTGATGCCTTTTCAGCCAATGATGGCTGACTCAGTCATATACCTGCACATTATTCACATAACACACTGTTAACCTATATACAGCCAGTCTAATGTCCACAAATTACCACCAAAATATGAAAAATAAACTACCTACAAGTCCAAAAGATAAAAACATAACAAAACTATAACTATTACATCAAAATTCTTTGGTTGCCTCCCAAGTGGCGCCTGATTTATTATCGCGGCACGATATGGGCAACTTGGTTACTCATACTTCACTAAGTGCCCAAACATCTTTCTTTGGGTCATATGGCCTCTACATCGACTACCAAATATTGAAGACAACTTCTTCATCATTAATCTAAACCTGAGTTGGTCAGCTTCCATATCCACTAGTGCTCAACCAGTGGCTAGGAAGGGCCTTTCCAAGATGATTGGGACTTCAAAGTCAACTTTACAATCTAGGATAACAAAGTCTTCAGGGAATATGAATTTCACAACTTTGAAGAGTAGGTCATAAAGTATCCTAACAGGCTTCTTCATCATGCAGCCAACTATCAACAACCGTATTGAAACGCCCAAAAAATGTGCTTTGAAAATGCCCATAATTATAATTTCTATGTATCTCAAAATTTGTGCATAGTATAAAACATCTGACTTCCTATTCTTGATTGGGGGTAAAATTGAGTCAGAAATGGGTATAACCCAGATTTTAGAAGACCCATAGCGAAAAATGATTTTCATAAAATTTTCAAAAACAGAGAGGGTACGCAATGGCTCTCTGATGCGTACCTGTCATGCAGCAGTATTATCACTTCCTTAATTTTCATGTTTGAGCTTAAGGCATAAGGGTCATGGCTCTATGCCCATTTACACGTGAAATATCTTATACTTAGCCATTTTTCAACTCCATATCACTCAAAAACCCTCTCTAAAACTTCTTAACCATTTTATCAAAATTCCCACCTAACTCAAGTGTCTCAAGCTTAATTCCTAATCTCAAGAACTCCATTCAAGCTTCAAGTCTCCTTTAAGTCTACACCAAGGAATCCCTAAATTTAGGTATGTGGGTTTCATCCATTGGGTCCTTTCACCCATGGAGCCCAACCTCCCCATTTTATGAAAATTATATGATTTCAGGTTGTATTACTTATGGGTATCTATTATTATGAAATATGAGTAAGAAATATGTTGGGGTTTTGTCAAATATTGTTGATTATGTATAAATATCTATTTTAAGCTTATACTATGGATTGATATTTGTCTATTCAGACTACATATGATTCAAGCTGTCAAATCTATGAGCTATTATGAAGTTTTGATATGATTTACAAGTTACCTATAATGGGGTTTTACCATGATGTTGATGGGCTGATATACATGACTTTAAGATGTACTAATTTCACTATTTCATGATCTATACTCTTGTATTTTGCATGATTTGAACATGTACTCTTATATGCCCACTAAGTATTCGATGAAATATCAAGTCAAGAATTCTCAAGTTATTTACATGTTTTACAAGTCAAGTGACTTCATGATGATTAAGGTCTTCCAAGCAAGTATTAAATTCATATTAAGTACCTATGGCATTGCAAGTGAACTGTTGGGTTCCTATGTTTTATTATGTTCTTGGGAAAATGTGAAGTTCTCTCTTGATACTTGAAAGTGATGGATAGATGAGCTAGTTTCATGACTCCTACCGTAAAAGATTATATCATAAGGTATGGATATCTTATAAGACCTGCTAAAAAGGTCATGTCGTAAGGTAGAATAAGACTCATGGCTCCTACCAAAAAGATTATATTGTAAGGTAAGGATAGCCTATGACACCTACTAAAAAGGTCATGCCATAAGGTAAAATTCATGGCTCCTATTGAAAATATTATATCCTAAGTTGAGGACACTCTATAATACTATCGAAAAGGTCGTGCCGTAAGGTAGAACAATTCACGGCTCCTACCTAAAAGATTATATTTTAAAGGAGGGAAAATGTTATACTACCTATCAAAAAGACTATGTCGTAAGGTAAGGGTATTAGTAACACTCTCCAAAAAGGTTGTACCATAAAGTGAGTGGGTGGCCATTTAGCCCATCTCATGCATGTTGTGTAAAGTTCAAGTATATATTCCATATTGAGTTATGTTACTTGATTATGATTAAGCATTTTGTTATTATGGCATATGACTCTCATTGCATTGCATCCCACATACTTAGTACATTCAAATGTACTAATGCATACTCTATGCCTACATGATATTACCATGTAGGGACTGGAGCACCTTTGATCATCATCCACATGGGTAGTTCGGTGCTTTGAAGTTAAGCTTTGGTGAGTCCCTAAGTCCGAGGATGCTATCTATCTTATTCTTACCATTTGCTATTTTTTTATATTGAATACTTGATACTATGAGAGTGAGCCTAGAAGGTGTCTTAGCCCACACTGTATTCCATGTTAGAAGTGTTGTTGGATATTAAGATATAATTATGCTATGAGCTTGACTCTTGACATGTTTTATGACTATCAAAGACTTCCCTTTGTCCTGTTTCCTTTATTTACATCTCTTATTATTATTATTTTGCTTCGCGACTATGGATGTGTGATTGATATGCTAAGAGGCTTGTTTGGGGTTCCTTCTGGTTCCCTATTCACCGTGTCACGTCTAGGCTTGGGCTATGACAAACTTGGTATCAGAGCATTAGGTTTTTCAATGGTCTTTGAAATCCAACACACCACGGCAATTAGAGTCTTATTCATGGTTGTGAAGCGTGCCACAACCATGAATGGGAGGCTATGAGGCATTTTAGTAAATATTTCACTTCTTCATGGTTTATATCGTGCTTTAGATGTAATTGTAAGGATTCTCCCCTAACAATTACTTTTTGCTCTTCTAGATCATGCCGCTTCAAAGAGGAAGACCAAGGAGGTCCCGCTCACCCAAGGAGGGTGCGGTTTACCAAGCCCCTCTAAGGGAAGGGGCCACTCAAGTCGAGTTTCGAAATGCCATCACTATGTTGGCACATACAATGACCAACCAAATTCACCAAGGGGTCCAAGCCTTTAATGATCCCACTCAGGCTTCTAGGGTAAGGGATTTTACTTGAATGAACCCACTGGAGTTCTATGGATGCAAGATGGATGAGGATGACCCAAGAGTTCATAGATGAGGTGTACAAGGTTTTATCCACCATGGGAGTGAATTCGGAGGAGAAGACAAAACTAGTGGCCTACCAACTAAAAGGTGCGGCTTAAATTTGGTTTGTTCAATGGAAGATGGAGAGGGGAAATCACGATGCTATTCCTTGGAAGGAGTTCGAGGTCGCCTTCCTCAAATGGTTCTTTCCTATTGAGTTGAGAGAGGCCAAAATGATGAAATTTATGAACTTCAAGCAAGGTTCCATGAGTTTTAGGGATTATGCCCTTAAGTTTAACAAGCTCTCCAAGTATTCCCCATAATAGGTTACCGAACCTATATCGAGGATGAATAAGTTTGTGTCGAGGGTGTTCGACTTTGTAAATGAAAAGTGTCATACCACAATGCTTGTAAGTGATATAGATTTGTCTCGGTTCATGACCTATACCGAACAACTTGAGATAGAGAATCTTAGGAAGAAGAGAAGTGGGGAGTCCAACAGGGCTCGGTTCGAGGGCAGACGGTTTAAATAAGTTCTTGAGTTTCAAGGCCAAGGATCCTCTAGTGCTCCTAACAAGAGGATTGCTAAGGATGGGTTGCCTAACCCAAGACACCAAGAAGTTGATGATGGGGTGACCCATCCTAGATGCCCAAAATGTGGGAGGAAGCATGGTGGCACATGTTGGAGGAACACGGGTACATGCTTTGTGTGTGGTGAGATGGGCCACAATATTTTGGATTGTCCAAATGCTCAAAACAAGGATAAAGGTGGTCATATTGACCAAGGGGCTCAATATGGCCAAGAAGAGGGGTGCTCCATGACATAATTGGTTCTATGTTCTTCAAGGAAGGCAAGGAAAGGATGAGATGCCCGATGTTGTTATCAATATGTTAAAGGCTTTCGATTTTGGATGTGTATCTATTGATAGATCCAGGTACCACTATTTCTTTTATTATTCCTCTTGTTTCTAATAGGATTCATATGTCATGAATTGTCATGTGAACCTTCTAGGTGTTTAGCCCCTATTGGTGAGTCTAGTGATGCTAGATAAAGTCAATAGGGGTTATTCCATATCCTTATTGCATAAAGTCTTATCTAGCGATTTTATTGAACTTGTCATGGTGAATTTTGAGATTATTCTTGGGGTGAATTAGTTACATACATATCATGCTTCCATTGATTGTAGAGCCCATAAAGTTAGATTTTGATTCCTTAAGGAGTCCATACTTGAGTGTGAAAGTTATAAGGTGGTAGTTAAGGGTAGATTCATTTTTTTTATTAAGGCCCAAATTGATTTCTAAGGGTTGTATTTACCATCTCATAAGGGTTAGAGATGTTGAGTGTAAGATCCTTCTTATTGAGTCAGTTCTGATAGTCAATGAGTTTCTTGATGCCCTTCCCAACATTTTGAATTTGTGATAATGTCTTTTGCTTGACCAATGCCCCGGCTATGTTTATGGATCTTATGAATTGGGTCTTTAACCCTATTATATTGTGATGATTTTAGTGATGATATATTAATTTATTTTTGGAGTGAAGAAGAGCTAGTGAATTGTTTGAGGGTGGCGTTACAATTTTGAAGGATGAGAGGGTGTTTGTTAAGTATGACAAGTATGAATTTTAGGGGAAAAAAGGGGAGGTTGGAGAAGTACAGCGGTTGGCTAGGTTGGAAAATGAGATGGATGAAGTGAAAATGGTGGTGTAGTGGTTAAGGATGGTGTCGGATCTTTTTTGATTAGGTAAGTCAAGTCAAAACAAGACCTTAACCCCATATTACTAAAACTGAAGGCTTTGGTGAAGGTTGGTAGAGTGAAGGTTTTCTCCCAAGGGGGAGATGGGGTCCTTAGGTACCAGGGTAGGCTATGTGTGTTTGTTGTTAATGATTGGGTTACTTAAAAGTCTTACCCATGAAGAGTGTGGTCCAGTTCAGCAAGAAAAGTATATTGAACCCAAGGTTTATAGGTCCTTATAGAATTTTTAGGAGGGTTGGTAAGATTGTCTATGGGATGGTGTTTCCTATGGATATGAACACGGTTCATCCAGTCTTTCATGTATGGGTGTGGAGAAAGTGTGTGGGTGACCTTAGTGCTATAGTGCCCTTAGAGGTTGTGGGTATTGTGAAGGATAATTCAACTTATGAGGAGGTCCCGGTAGAGATATCAGATATACATATGGGAAGGTTTAGGAAGAAGGGTATGGCATACGTCGAGGTTCTTTGGAGAAATCAACAGGTTGAAAGTGCCACATAGGAAGTTGGAGCAGACATGATGAAATGATATCCATACCTCTTTAATTCTATTCAAGCTTAAGATAGAAAATTAAGTCCTATCCATGAATTCAACTCCTAAGTTTCAGCCCTCATATCATATTGCATGCATTCATGTTTATGGTAACAAGTTTATGGTGATTTTTGCATTCATGTTTTAAGTCTAATTGTTGCATTCATGTTGGGCTGAAATCTTCCTAATTACTTCTCTCATACATGTTTCTTTGACATTTGAGGATGAATGTTCCTAAGGGGGAGATATTGAAATGCCCCAAATATGTGCTTCGGAAACGCCCATAATTATAATTTCTATATATCTCAAAATCTGTGTGTGATATCAAAAATTTGACTTATTTTTGATTAGGAGGCAAAAATATTGAGTGGGAAATGGCTATAACCCGAATTTTAGAAGATCCGTAGCAAAAAATAATTTTTGTAAAATTTTTTGAAACAGAGAGGGTACGTGATGGCTCCGTGATGCGAACCTATAGCGGAGCAGTGTTATCATTTTCTTAAATTTCCTGTTTTGGCCTAAGTCATAGGGTTCATGGCCCCATGCCCATTTACACATGAAATATCCCATACTTAGTCATTTTTCAACTCCATATCACTCAAAAACCCTCTCTAAAATCTCTCAACCATTTTATTAAAATTCCCATCCAACTCAATTATCTCAAGTTTAATCCTAGATCTCAAGATTTCCATTCAAGCTTCGAGTCTCCTGCAAGTCTACATCAAGGAATCTCCAAATTTAGGTATATGGGTTTCATCCATTGGATCCTTTCACCCATATAGCCCAACCTCCCTATTTTATGAAAATTGCATGATTTCAAGTTGTATTACTTATGGATATCTATTATTATGAAACATGAGCATGAAATATGTTGGGTTTTGTCAAATACTATTAATAATGCATAAATATCTATTTTAATTTTATACATGGATTGATCTTTGTCTATTAAGACTATACATAATTCAAGTTATGAAATCTATGAGTTATTGTGAAGTTTTGATATGATTTATAAGTTACCCATCATGGGATTTTACCATGATATTGGTGGGCTGATTTACATGACTTTAAGATACATTGATATCACTATTTCATGATCTATACTCTTGCATTTTGCATGATTTGAACATGTACTCTTACATGCCCTCTAAGTACTCGATGAAATGTCAAGTCAAGAATTCTCAAGTTATTTACATGTTTTACAAGTCAAGTGACTTCATGATGATTAAGGGCTTCCAAGGAAGTATTAAATTCATGTAAAGTACCTATGGCATTGCAAGTGAATTGTTGGGTTCCTATGTTTTATTATGTTCTTCGGAAAATATGAAGTTCTTTCTTGATACTTGAATGTTATGGTTAGATGAGCTATTTTCATGACTCCTACCAAAAAGATTATATCGTAAGGTACGGACATCTTATAAGACCTACTGCAAAAGGCCATGCCATAAGGTAGAATAACTCATGGCTCCTACCGAAAAGATTACATTGTAAGGTAAGGACATCTTATGACATCTACCGAAAAGTCAATACTGTAAGGTACAATTCATGGCTCCTACTGAAAAGATTATATGATAAGGTAAGGACACTCGATAATACTACTGAAAAGCCATGCTATAAGGTAAAACAATTCATGGCTCCTACCTAAAAGATTACATCGTAAAGCAGGGGACATCTTATACTACCTATCTAAAAGACTACGTCGTAAGGTAGGGATAGTGGTAACACTCTCCAAATAGATTATACCAAAAGGTGAGTGGGTGGTTATTTTTCCCATCTCATGCATGTTGTATAAAGTTCGAGTATATATTCCATATTGAGCTTATGTTCCTTGATTATGATTACGCATCTTGTAATTATGGCATATGACTCTCGTCACATTACATCCCACATACTTAGCACATTCAAATGTACTAATGTATAATCTATGCCTACATGATATTATCATGTAGGGACCGAAGAGCTTTTTGATCATCATCCACGTGGCTAGTTCGGTGCTTTGAAGTTAAGCTTTGGTGAGTCCTCAAGTCCGAGGATGCTATTTATGTTACTCTTGCCATTTTGCTATTTTCTTATGTTGAACACTTGATACTTTGAGGATGAGCTCAGAAGGTGTATTGGCCCCCCCTCCATTCTATGTTAGAGGTGTTATTGGATATTAAGATGTAATTATGTCATGAAGTGACTCTTGAAATGTTTTATGACTATTAAAGACTTTCTTTAGTCTCGATTCCCTTATTTACATCTCTTGTTATTATTATTTTGCTTTCACGACCAAAGATATGTAATTGATATGCTAAGAGTCTTGTTTGGATTTCTTCAGGTTCCCTTTTCGTCGTGTCATATCTAGGCCCTAGGCTTGGGTCATGACATACATCTTCATTAGAGTAGAGGCTCCCAATCCTAGCTTCTTGAAGACTGTAAGGGGAATTGGATTTATGCTGGTACCAAGATCATACGATGCCCTTGAAAACTCCATATCTATAAAAGTGTAAGGTATAGTGAAAGCGCTAGGATCTTCCCGCTTTTGCACTAATGACCTTGTAGAAATTGTACTGCAATGTCAAAGCTCTTGGGAGAGCTTCTGACTCACAGTGCGCTTCTTTGTAACCAACTCCTTCATAAACTTCGCATACCCTGGCATCTTCTCCAATGCCTCAATAAGAGGGATGCTGATGAAGAGTTGTTTCCATATGGAGAGAAAGTGCTTGAACTTACCCTCTTCCTCCTTATTTTTGATTCTTTGAGGGAGGAGAAGGAGGTGAAGGAATGGGATTCAGCTTCTGTAGCACCTCTACAGCATCATTCACCCTATCCTTGGAATGATCATCTCTGGTATCAGCATCTTTGGCCTCTACTATCTCCTCTCGAACATCATCATCATCTACTAGGATGAGAGGATCAATGGTACACTTACCACCGCGAGTGGTGATCGCCATGCATTGGCCTCTATTCTTGTCATAGTAACCTCCATGGTTATATCTGAATGCGCCATCTCTATTATAGTTCTGACCTATGTTTCCCTGACTTTAGTGCCAATAGTATTGATTGGACCATTAGGCGTTGGCCCGAGAAAGCCCCCATCTGATTAGAAATAAAGCAAATGTCCTCCTTATAGTAGGGATCTTCGTACATAGGTGCTCACAAAGGCTGATGAATAACTACATTAACTCATTCTTGATTCTGCTTCATCATCACCTCTATACTGGTGCGAATTCGGGCAAGCTCTTACATTATCTCCTCATTTATTTTAGCTTGCTCCGGACTAATACTGATAGTGCACTAACTTTTTGTAGATGACATGTCTCTTTGCCCCCATGCACGATTCATCTTGACTACCTTTTGTAGTTTCTTAGCAATCCTTGCAAATGGTTGATCTAAAAATATGCCCCCATAATGGTATAAGCACATGCTTGGCTATTCTCAAGATCTCCACCAAGTCATCATCAACAATTTTATGGTGAAAGACACTTCTCAAGCACTTTGTGAATTGCTCTTATATAGTAATAATTGAGTCACCAGGAAGTTGCTCAAAATTATTGATTTGATCTTTCAACTTGACCTTCTTCGATCTCGAGAATAACCTCTCTCAAAAGATCTTTTGCAGCTCAGCCCAAATGGTGATCAAACTTTACGGAGCTCAAATAGTCATAGCACTGCATTGCCTGTTAGAGATAATGGGAAGTCCCACAGCATCCATAGATAGATTATATGTTTCCATCACCTCTTCTAGACAAACAAAATATTGTGTAGATAACTATGCAGATCATCTGATGGTAGGCCTATGAACAACCCACGGTTCTGGAGCATCTAAAGTAACCCACTCAAAACCATGAACTTTATGCCATCCGGTAGTAGTAGTAAGCCAGTCATATCCATAAGCATAGGACTCAGCCGATATTGATTCCACTGATAAGCTTCGAAATTGAAGTTCTGTTGCTGTGGATCAATGTCCTCAAGAGGAGGTGGGTTGTCATTATCTGCATTTTCATTCTCATTTTGGTTCTGATTTGGAGTTACATTCGACAGTTGTTTGTATTATCTTGGGTCATCCTTCTTAGTCTTCTTTGGATCTCTGGGTCAAACGGAGTCAAGGGAATGCCTCGACTTTGTGTATTGGGCATACACTACATGTGTACCCTAAAATGGAACAAAAACAACAAAAAAGATGTAAAAATGAGGGAAACAAGTATTAATTTCCAAACTACTTGAGTTAAACAAGTCTAGCCATATTCCACGATTACAGCGCCAAAAGCTTGATGGCGCCCAAGCTACACCTTTTTTTATAGGCTAAAGCGATTGTTGTCAAGATATACAACCTAATCGAGGTTAGATTTGGTCCCTTAAGGAATATGGTAGACTTAGAAGAATTCAGATGGATTAACCTACTTATCTCCCTAAGGGGGGTTGGGGGTTGTAACAATTATGAAAAGTAATACTAAACTAAGACAAGTGTTAAATCAACATGAAGAGTAACTAGGGTATTGTGTTGCCCATGATTCTCTAACTCAGTATTTCCAGATAATCGAATTCTTTTTCGGTGTGTAGCATGCAGAACGATACGTTAAGTTTACCAAACCCTTTGATCTAGGCGAGAGTAAAATTTCACTATGAGATTTGGTCTATCTCTGTGGTGTGACATTACTAACCCTTACCTATTGTTCCAGTACAATCTTCCCTTGGCCCAGTTTGGTTAATTGGATAGAAACATCAATCAAATCCTGTTAATTAATCTCTTTCTTATTTATTACTACCTTGATCTAGTCAGTAACGCTAGGCATGTCCTAACGTTAGCCACCATTAAAAATCATTAAAATCGAATAGAGTTAATTAATACATGCATGTATAGTTTTCAAGAATTATTAATTATCCGATTTCACCTTGTTAGTTCTTCATGGTTCCCATAACCTTAGTTGTAAATTTAGCTACTCATGATCAGTGTAGATACAAATTGAGTGCTTACGCAAGAGAATTAAGCAAAGAAAATCCAAACTCTTCACCAAGAATCACAGCATTGAATTAAAAGTAAGAAATAATATTTTGTAAGTGTTTCTACTTCTCTATAACGTTCCTCTACTATTACCACATTGTTCTTTCTGAAAAAAAATCTAAAAATCTATTTATAGTGTTTAAAATACAAAATCAAAATGAAATAGGATAACTGGGTTGGTGGACTCTAAGGCTGCTTCTACGGGTCGTATAATATTTTACAGCTCATAGTTGGGCTTTCATGGATTATATCTTCAAATCTGGGGTTGATTTCTACAACACCCTTCTACGCGCTATATAATGCTTTACAGTGCATAGGGGGTTTCGTTTGATGATTTTTTAGCAACTCCCTAATTTTTGATCCTTAGGGCATGACACTAAGTTGACTGCTCGTCTGCATGTTCGTAAACTTAATGTCAGAAAATCACCCTTCACTGGAATTTTACACGAAACTAGATCTATGGCCCGTAGAATTCTTCACGACCCATAAAAGGTCTTGTGA
Source organism: Solanum sejunctum (assembly GCA_025642045.1). Classification (NCBI taxonomy): domain Eukaryota; kingdom Viridiplantae; phylum Streptophyta; class Magnoliopsida; order Solanales; family Solanaceae; genus Solanum; species Solanum sejunctum. Next base: position 6,429 of record JAOTQJ010139584.1, on the reverse strand, counting down.
AACCTCTACTTCAGCGAAATTTACACACTTAGCCCAAAACTTATGTCAACCGTGTAATCCTACAAAACAAACATAAAAACACATCAAATCCACTAACATCGCTTTGAGAATACACAAAATTTCAAGTTTTAAGCATCAAAAGTGTTGTATTTTGATAGCACATCAACACACTATTTCGGCAAGGATTTTTTATCATCATAACATAATCATCCACAAAGAGGCATAAACATGAACTTATGTTTGGCACATAGTTAATGAGAAAGAGTAAGGGCCCTTGAGGATAGCCCTCTCACCTACAATCCCATTTGGTGCTAAGTCATTATTCCACAAGAATACGATACATATACGTACTTTTAAAATGAGAAGGAGACCTTTCAAATCATGACAATGCATATTCAGGCTTAAAAGAGAAACATACTTCATAATCATGTGTACTTGGTCTAAAAAAAGATAAATCATACTTCATGTCATACTTTCATGCATAGGAATATCTCATCATACTTTTACACATTGGTGTAAACACCCATAATTGCTCAAAGAGCCATATTACAAACATTATGCGATCACATGTCATGTCATAACTATACATCCATTAAAATCATATTCATCACCATATTGAGTCTTAACCCATATCAAAATCTTTATGAAAATCAATGCTCAAACCGCTTTAAAAAATACAACTAAACATAGCATGTGTATTAATTGAGTCAAATAAACAATAATTTAAAAGACTCATGTTCAACGTAAGCTTAATTTCATAAATCAAGGAGTAAAAAGTGTTTAGGGTCTTCATGGTTGAAAAGGACCACAAATCAATCCCACATACCTTAGATAATTAAAAGAATCATGAAGAAATTGATTGGAGAAAAGGACCTTTCCTTGACCTCCAAGCTAAATCTCTAATGGCACACTTCAGAAAAGTTCTTTAGAACAACGAGTTTGAATCTTCTAAGTGTGTTGAACGAATTTGAATAAGAACAGAGGAGTATAGGTCTTTTTAGGGGTTTAAGATAGGTTAGAAAGTCATAAATGACCCTTAAGAATCACCAAAATTATGAGAAAGTCATTAATGAAGCGAGCTTCAAAAAGAGTCTAGGGATCCCATAAAGGGCTCCATGATCCATGCAGAGGACCACAAATTTCAGACAAGATTACTCCCACAAAAGGCATACGGTCCGTACAAAGACATACAGTCCATGCAAGTGACTCAAGTTTTCATATGGTACTTTAATACTTAGAACCATATTTTAGGACAAGGTCTTCATGAAGTACCTCACCACGGCTTGTAGTAAGTTCTACGACCCCATCATAGCTCATGGTGGCTTGCACGATCGTGCAAGGGCCATGTGGTGACTGCCTTAGCCAATTTCTTGGTTGGAAGGTTGGGGAACCTTCCAAGGGCCCTTTCTACAGCCAGTGGTGAGGATCATGGCTCGTGGGAGGTTCTTGGAGTGCCACCAAGCCTCAAATACCTTCTTAAGCCACACAAAGCCATACACAAGCATTCCTCATGAATCACACACCTTCGAAAACTTGATTTAAGCATGAGTAGAGTCTCACAAATTTGAATCTTTACAGATAATGACCCCAATGATGATTATTGTTAATGATGAAGTGTGGGTTGTTTTACATATTTTGTATAAGCATATTTCCTATGATTATGCATGATTTTGTGATTTATAATTGTCCCAACGCAAAGGCTTAGCCACCTTGTTCCAAGTCAAGTTTTTCACTCCAACATTTCCTAACGAAGGAAAATAAATTTGGTCATTATAAATACACTTATAGTGATCAAATTTTTTTCGATCGTTAAAAATATACTTGTAGCGACCAAATATTTTTCTGGTCTTTATAAATATACTTATAGCGACCAAATTTTATCGATCGTTATAAATACACTTATAGTGATCAAATTTTTTTCTAGTAGGTATAAATACACATATAGTGACCAAAAAATTTTCGATCATTAAAGACAAATTTTAATTCAATATTAACAAGGGGATAAATTTGATCATTAAAAGATATAAGATCTCGTTGTTAAAACATATTAGTTAGTGTAAAAGAATATTTTAACTATGAAATTTAATATGAATATAATCAATTTATATGTTTTCATATGTGCACTTATTTGTGTGTGCATGTGGTGTATATATGCACCTTTGCTAATCTAATTTGTGGTTATAATTAAAGTTTTAATAGCTAGAACTGAAGAGAGTTTTGGAGTAACTGGTAAAGTTATTATCATGTGACCAGAAGGTCACAGGTTAAAACCTTGGTAATATCCTCTAGCAGAAATGCAATAAGGCTATGCACAATAGATACCTATGGTCGGGCCCTTCCCCAAAGGTGCACGGTGCTTGCCTTTTTTTTTAATATCTAGAATATCAGTTAGTGAAGAAAAAATCTAGTTGCTGAAAAGAGGTATAACAATCGAATTTTTGTCGTCGTTAAAGCATTTTTAAAGACCGGATTAACGCCAGAGTTTTTAACGATTGGTGACAATGGAATTTTTACTGGTAATTGACTAATAACGACTAAATTTATACTTTTAGCGATGAAATTTCTCCTCCTTAAAGACCTATTTTCTTGTAGTGTTTCATGTTTTATGATAAAGATTAGGGCACTAAAGAAAAGATCTAAAGTTATGATTTGTCAAAGATATAAGTATGTTGAAAATTGCCCTAAAAGATGTTAAGAAGGTCTCCGAAAATGAAAGGACAATTCTCACTCAGTGATTTTTAAGTTCGAGCAACTTTTATGATTTGCTACTTATGATTTTAAAGTGTCTTAAATTGAGTCCGAAACTAAAAGAATAAGAAAATTATACAAAAATTCCAAAAAGGCAATTAAAAATTAAAATGAAACCAAACAATAAAGGCGCAAAGGTCATTGCGCCTTACCCCTGTGCTAATGATGCCGTGAACAGACGGAAAAAGCACACTGCCAACCTGTAAGGCGCAAGCCGCCAGTCGCCTTTGCAGGCAACCCTTTTTGTAACATATTTTGCTATCATGTCTCTTGCCAAAAATGTTAAAATCATTATTGTTAACTGCATTCTATATTTTTATTTTAACGTTTTTGAGCTAACTAGTTTCAGTCTACGTGGTTTGCACGTATGTGTCACGTTAATTTAAAAATTATATATAAATACTATTTATCATTAAATAAATATAATATTTATATTAATAGTTAAATAACTACTATTAGTTTGATGTAATGATTTAATCTATTGTAAAACAACAAAAATGAGAAAATTAATTTAATTGTTTATAATGTAGATATGTTAATAATTTTTTTCAAGTATATCTATAAAGATGATTAAGTATGTAATCATATACAAAATTGTAAAGTAAATAAGAGTAAAATAATATTTTTTATATGCAATGTTAAGTTAATCGGTGAAAGTTAAATAAATTAATGAAGTTTGTTCCTTGGATACATAATGTTGTATCTTCAAATGAAACAAAATTGTTTAAAGAAAAAACTGTAGAAAAGAGGCTATTGCATTGCTGAACTATAGTGTTGTTGATGAATTCAACCTCAATCTCCTTATTTAAGGATAAAAAATTAGGATATTTTTGTTGATTGGAATTACTACAATTGTCTTTTTTTATTTGTGAAGTAGTAGTTAGTCAATGCAACTTTCGACGCTCCTCATGGGTCATCTGGAAACAGCTGCTTTATGTTTTTAAACATAAGGGTCAGGCTGCGTACATCCGACCTCCCCTCACCCTGAAATGAGCGGGAGCCTTCTGAGGCACTGGGGTATGTTGTTGTTGTTGTTGTCGTCGTCTCACCATAATTTTAAATACATAACTATAATCATAATCTAATTAATTAAGAATTTAAACGTGTATAAGACTAATTGTGATGTAGTGTCTTTTCTTTTATTTGTATAGAGTTAGGATTATTTTCAAACCAAAGTTGGTTTAGTATTTAATTATTTTGTATTTGATTTAGGAATTACCTTTTACCTATAATGTTATTTACATAGATTTTTAAAAATTAAACCAATTTCAATTGAAAGAGATGAACACTTCTATAAAATAAGTCAATATTTTATATTGTTTAGAACTTTGAAATTAATTAAAGTTCTTATATGATATAGGCAAAAAAATTATAATATTTAATACTTTTAAATCAATTAGGATTTTGTATTATATAAAAATAAATTTGTACAATTTTATTTAAATAATATAAAATAAAGATATAATGTGAAAAGACGATTTTGTATAAAGTAGAGGCTTTTAATGAAGGGTAAAAAGTTTAATCAACATTATTAAGGGTCTTCACATTTTTAATATAATATGTAGATTTAAAAAAAAAATTAATCCAAAAGTGAATCTTAAAACTAAATAGATAAAAGATTAATTAATAAATTAAGGAAAACAGTGAAAAGATGATTTTGTTTAAAGAAAAGACTTTTAATAAAGGGTAAAAAGTTCAAAATAGTACTTGTCATTAAAACAAATACAATATTCATATAAATAAATTTAAATAAATACTATTAATTTGATACAATAGTGTAATCTATTATAAACGGGCAAAGATGAGAATATCAATTTAATTACTTATTATAAATATGTTAATAGTTTATGAATACATAATAAGTTGGAGTTGAATAGTTAGGTGATAAATAATTAAATTGACGTGCGTATATGATAAAAAAATGTTATTGAATTGACCTACATATATGATAAAAATTGTAATTGTTTTGAAGTGTTGAACTTAGTTCAATGTCTACCTTATCATTGTTGGTTAAGGTGTAGGCCAACATCCAAGTAAATCTCTAGCCACTTTGCCTACAAGCACCTCTAAAGTTAGCAAATAAGATAATCAAGTTATAATATAATTCAACAAAATTTAGCGAAACATATAAGTCATATATACTTATCGAAATAATTGTGGGGATTCTGATGCTACAAATAAAAAATATAAACAAAATTTAAAAAAAAATTGTTAATTCCCAGTAAGTATTCTATCAATGCAAAAAGAGAGAAAAAAAAAGATAACTTTATGATTTGAAGAGAAAGATATAAAGAGGCTGACCATTTTATTTTAAATTAAGTATATATTAAGACTTTTATATGTATTAAAAAATTAATTTTTAGTTGAATTATAATTCTTTCTATAGAAGTTTTAAATAGAAAAGAAGAAGGATTCATAAATTATTAAACCAAAAAATATTTGGACTCCTCTGTGATTTGGATTAGACCTAGTGTATGATTTGTAAAACAATTTCTTTTTTGGGTTTCCTTTTAGACCTTTGTTTTACGACTTTTTTTGACGTTTTCTAACAATTTTTTTATCTAATTTTTAAACCCTATTATTGAAAAGATTTTTAATTATTATTTCTATCAAATCTAATTTAGTTTGAAAAAATATTCTCTTTATAGAACTTTAATTATATACAATATCTTTCTGAATTAAATCTGTTTTAGTTGGAAAAAAATTTTGTATAGAAATTTAATCATGATAAGAATTTTTTTCTATTTAACTTTTATTATATTTAATATTTAATATTATTAAAATTAATAATAAAAAAGATAGTGAAAAAACGATTTTGTCTAAAGAGAGACCTCTTAATGAAGGGCAAAAAGTTCAAACAATATTTCTAAGGGCCTTCACACTTTTAATGTACTATACATAAATAAATAAATAAATAAATGTATTTGCCATACATTAAATACAATATTCATATAAATAAAATGAATAAATACTATTAATTTGATGCAATAGTTTAATCCATAAATTATGAATAAGCAAAGATGAGAAAATTGATTCAATTATTTATAATATAGATATTTTAATAGTTTATGAATACATAAAGTAATAATTTGGAGTTGAATAGTTTAGAGTTAAATTAATAATTGATTAAATTTAATTTCTAAAAGGACTTCTAAATATAAAAAGAGTAGTTTAGTATTTTCAATGTAATTTTAACTACTTTTTTTAGTTAGTTTCAAAGTCTTAAATATTAGAAATAAAATAATATTTTCCTTTTTTCTTTATAACAATTTATATGAAAAAGTCCTAAATTTAAGAGTAAATTTAAGAATATAATAAAAAATTATTCAAAAGTAAATTTCGAAATTAAAAAATAAAAAATAAAAGAATAAATTAAAAAATAGTTAAAAATTAATTTTATTTAAAATAAAATATTTTAAATAATCCCCTAAACTATAGACTTATGAATTCAAGCGTTTTGTTGAAAACTTTTACCCTTTTTTTTGGACCTCATTGGAAAATTTTATCTATTTTTGGACTTTTCTTGCTAATTTTTTGACGTGTGTTGCCCATTATTTTGCCTACCTTTTTGAAACTTTTAAAACCTTTTCTTTTTTGTCTATTATTTTGGGAATTTTGACTTTCTTTTATCAAGTATATTTTAATTGAAGAAAAATTCTTTATATAGGAATTTAATTATAA
>JAOTQJ010139577.1:0-39105 GCA_025642045.1 Solanum sejunctum | reverse complement strand
TAGAACTTCCAACATGGAAGTGGGATATGATTAATATGGATTTTGTTACAGGTTTGCCTCGCTCATCTCAGAAGTTTAACTCCATATGGGTAATAGTTGACAGACTCACAAAATCAGCACACTTCTTGCCAGTCAGAAGTGATTATACAGCTAAACAATATGCCAACATATACCTAAAAGAGATAGTCAGGCGACATGGAGTCCCAATCTCCATCATATCTGACTGAGGATCCCAATTCACTGCAAAGTTTAGGAAGTCCTTCCAAAAGAGTTTAGGAACACAAGTGAATTTGAGTATAGCATGCCACTATCAAACAGATGGTCAAGCAGAACGTACCATTCAAACACTTGAAGATATGTTACGAGCTTGTGCATTAGACTTTAAAGATAGTTGGGTGGACCATTTTCCACTTATTGAGTTTGCCTATAACAATAGTTATCACGCGAGTATCAAAATGGCACCTTATAAAGCTTTGCAGGGAAGGAAATGTAGATCACCAATTGGATGTTTCGAAGTGGGTGAAACCTTACTTGGGCCTGATCTAGTACAATAATCCATAGAAAAAGTTAAAGTAATATAGCAGCAAATAAAAATAGCCCAAAGCCATCATAAATCATATGCAAATACCAGGAGAAGAGGACTAGAATTTTCAGTAGGCAATTGGGTACTACTAAAAGTGTCTCTAATGAAAGGGGTTATGGGATTTGGTAAGAAGGGATAATTAAGTCCACATTACATAGGGCCATATCAGGTTATTAAGAAGGTTGGGCAAGTTGCATATGAGCTAGAGATACCCTAGGAAATTTCAATGGTTCATCCAGTTTTTCATGTCTTAATACTTTGAAAATGCATTGGTGACCCATCCTGTATCACTCCTATTGAGGATGTACAAGTTACAGAAGATCTCACTTATAAAGAAGTGCCTATTGCTATTCTAGATCATCAAGTTAAGAAGCTAAGGAACAACGAAGTGGCTTCAGTTAAAGTACTTTGGAGTAACTAGCAAATGGAAGAGATAACATGGGAAGCCGAGGATGCAATGAAATTGAAATATCCTCACTTATTTGAATATAAAGTGAAAGTTCAACATACAGAATTGGAAAACTAACAGGTACGTGGTATTGAATACTTAATGTGTTGTTAAATTTTGTACAAATAGGGGTTTAAACTCGGCTAAGCTATCTAATTGTGCTAACATTCGAGGACGAATGTTCCTAAGGAGGGGAGGATGTAAAACACCACAACTTACACTACTAGCACAAGTCAAATGAAACATGACATGTTTTGGTCAAACTAGCGGTAATTTTTAAAAGTGCTCAAATCTCGCATTAATGGGCTATATGTGCGTCTAATGCTTAACAGGGGTCGAGTGAATATACGTTTTATGTTGAATTGAGGAGGTTATGGCCTTATAATAAAGTGAGAGCATTGTGGTGCTTGTAGGACTTATAAGCTAGCAGGTGAATTAGCTACTTGCTTAGCTTAAAATCACTACTTAAAGAGAGACGAGGCTCGATGTCGAAATTATCCAAGTTCGATTATGAATAAAGTCTGTGTTAAGGGTGTAACTTTGGTCCATGATTTAACATCACCTATGGACTATATTTACAGCCCAAGTATGATAGTAAGAAAGTCCCAAATATATCACAAGATTCTTAGAAAACTTTAGGCCCAAACAAAGAAGAACAAAATCTGAAAATTTGGCATCCCAAGTCCATCAAGTTCGTGCTCCAAAAAGGGACAACTTGGAGGGTCAATCTGGTGGGTAAGCTAACTTATTATGTGTGGTTTATGTTGGTCAATAAGTCAATAGAGAGTCGGCCAAGCTAAGACTTTAAAAAGAGATAAGAATCACACAACTCCATTCAACATAGACAAGAGCAAAAAAATCTGCTTTCTTGGTATTTGTTTGCTCACGTTTAACGAGGTGAAAGACAAGCTTTACCACCTCAAAAGAGTCCCTAAAGAAGCTCTAAATCTTGACTTTGAAGGTAAGTAAACTTACCTATGCACCTAATATGGTTTGTTCATCAAAACCAAAGAGACAAATTAATCTCACCTATGCTGGAATTTCTGGACAGATTGTATACTAAGGATTCTTGTGTACTTTTCTTGTTAATTAAGAGGTTTTTATCTTGTTGGATGGCTATATTATGTATTAGTAATTAATTATTCATAAAGTTTGGTTTTATAGAAGTGTAAAAAGGCTGATTAACTACTGTTACAGTCCACAAAAGTGGGTCATTATATGATATCGTAATTATGTGCTTCGTATGAACTTGTAGACTGTTGGGAAGCAAGCCGTTGCTTTACATCTTTAATAACTGATTTGTTTCTGTTCTAAAACTTTTTAATAGCTGGTTGTATGTATAAATGTTGTTGGAACAGTTTGGTTAAAGTTGGAATAGGTTTGGAGTTGTCGATGTCAAAATGTAGTGAAGGTAGGTAATGTTATGCTGTCCGTTTTAAGATTATGTGGAATTGTGATGTGTTGTGCTTTGTGGGTTGTCGCAAGGATCTTATGAACTTAAAATAGGATGTACATGATGTTTATATGCTAATGTGTGTTAGAAATTATGACTAGGAGTGGAAAGCCTAAAGGAATACGCCCGGGGTTTATGAACACCCGCTTGCTGCCCGTGTATCATTTTCTTATGTGATTGAGATCCCAAGATGTGTTTATTGGCTTATAAAGCTAGTTTTATCCTCTACTATGTTGTAGAAAGTATTTGGAGGAAGGGAAGGTTATTTCAAGAAAGTAACAAGGTCGTACAATGAGGTATGTAAAGTTACTTGATTCCGTATTGTTTGTCATGAAACATGGATACTTCCTTGGTACATAAAGTAACTTACCAACTCCGACACAACTATTAACAGTGTCTCCATTCTTTGACATGTTCATATAATTCCATATATAGTCACTTTCAAATCTGGTTACATACATGAATACCATGATACATGTATTCCTTTTTCCCAAATAAAGTTCACGAGGTATTCCATTTCATATGCATTTTATTATTTATGTAATGCATTCTTCTAACTATCATGTTGTCCTGTGTGATTATCCACCTGTTACATATACAGTAATACAGCTCCATTGTTATGGCCACCAAAAGAATCATCTCAAAGATAATTGAAATATACAGTATACAGTTTCATGGGTGGAGCCCGAGGGGGTTCAATTATGAACCTAGCATAGGGACGATCCCAATACAGTTTAATGGGTGGAGCCAGAGGGGGTTCAATTATGATCCTAGCATAGGGACGATCCCAATACAATTCACCACTTATTAGTTGGTCATATGATTACAGCTATGCATAGATTTTACAGTATAAATTTTACAGTAAAGGTAAAGTGATATAAAGAACGTAAAGTACATGATTCCATAGTATAACTAAGGGTGGTACTTGATATTCCATAGATGCATGGTCTCATTTGAGTTGTGACTTTATATACAGTATATCCTACCTTACATACTCAGTACATTATCCCGTACTTACGTCACTTACGAGGGACTTGCATTTCATGCTGCACAGATGCTAGTAGATCTCCCCATTAGGAGTATAGGATATTCAACTGTTGTCATCAAGCTCCAGGTTTCTTCGAGGCTTTGTACATGTGTAGAGCTTACATGTTTTATTGCACAGTTTGTTAAGGTGGGCCTGTCCTAACCCTTATCGAATGCTTTTCTTTATTTAGAGGTTTTGTAGACTATGTACAGCACAGTGAAGTCATGTCTCGCACTTTAGACAGAGTGGCCCCAATGGCCCAGTCATATGTAATTCCTTTTGGCTTGTTATCACTGTTTATCTATTTAAAGACATGTCAAACATAGACATCCCTTATAAAATGTACAGAATGCATATAGTTATAGGTTGGTTCTCCCGAGCCTTATCAACAACAGGTGTTGGTCCGCCCTATGGGAATTTGGGGCATGACATTTTAGTTAGTAGGTCGTGGGCCACCCATTTCTTTTTGTGCTAAGAGACATTCCCCTTCAAAGTGTTCCCTCCTAAATAGAATATTTTCCGATTTTTGGATTTTGATATAGTTGCTCTAAATTTAGGTTAGACCCATATCCCACTCAATTTTACCCCCTGAACAAGAATATGAAGTCGAATTATCAAAATAACAAATGGATTTTTAGATACACAGGAAACAAGACTTCGGGCACTTCCAAGGCACGTTTTCGAGCACTTTTTTTGGTTCACTTCATGGCCACCACCAAACAACATTAATCATGAAGGGAAATAAATAATACCTGAAAAAAACCCAATCATAGGCATGCACAAGACCTAGGGTCATCTCAGGTCAACTACACATGGTTCCCACAATCCCAAGTTGAGGGTGTTTAGTAACTCATAGCTAAGATTAAACACACAAAATGCACATAATAGTCATAGTTGAGAGTTTCAACTTTAATAATGGAGAAGATAAGCACCACAAGTTGCAAATCCACAAGCTTCAGTAATCAACAATGAGTACAAAGCAAGATTTGTGATCCCCAAAATGGGTTTTCCAAAGAGAGAACAATAATCTACCCTAAAAACCTAAGAAAAGCTTCAAAATGTAATGGACAAATGTGTATTATTCGAACTCCATAAAAAAAACCTATATAATTTATAGTATTTACAAAATAACTATAGAAATTATGTAGAAAAGACAAGTGGCATCTGATAAATTGTAGTTACAACTCGTAGGTTGGCCTACGAGCCGTAGTCGGGGTCTCATATCAAGTTCTTGGCATCTTGGACTAAACTAGTATGACCCCTAGGTATGAATCATTACTCAATCTATGACTCGTGTGTTGATCACATAGTCTTGGTCTTCAGTTTTTGGTCAAAAATTTTGGCTCTCTGATTTTTGCTATGAGTCCACCTACACTAGTCGTAATGTGTCTTACAACTCATAGGCTGGGCTCGTAGGGGTGACCTTCACCTAGAAGATTTTTGATTTTGGTATCTAATTCCTGCTATGACATAACCTATGACTCGTAGGAGAGCTTGTATGGCCTATGCTTTAGCAAAATCTGCAACTTTTCCTTAAAATCATGCCAACCTAACTTTTCTGCACGATTCACACAAAAACACATTAAAACACTAAAAATCGCTTTAAGAACTCATAAAATCCCTTGTTTTAGGCATCAAATGTGCTTTAATTTGATAGTACATCAATGACTCGTAGGAGTGACCTCCACTTGCTATGACACACCCTATGACTCGTAGCTAAGCTCGTATGTCCTATGAGTCAGCAAAATCTGCAACTTTTCTTCAACATCACACCAACCAAACTTTTTCTGCAAGGGCAACATAAAAACACATAAAAATCATAAAATGTCATATTAAGAAGTCACAAAATCCCTTGTTTTAGGCATCAAATGTGATGTATTTTGACAGCATATTAACACCCTCAACTTAGAATTGTTGCTTGTCCTCAAGCGATAACTCAATATACATAGACAAGGAGAAATACATAGTAGCTATACTAATGGCATATACATCAACTCCTATGATTCAGGTACTCGATTGCCATTTTCAAAACAGGATTGCAAAGTTAATCAGTAAACAAGAACATAATGATATACCTGGCAATACATATGACAAGCTAAAGAGCATCAATCATCCACAATTACTAGTATAGTCATATGCTACTCAAGTGGTGCAAATGCCCTCACTGTAAAGAAGTCTCTCATACTCACTCAAAAAGCATTTGGAATTCAGGGACTGAGGAAGTATTCTCATCCTTATAAATGAAATTCATGCATAATGACTAACACCATAGGCTTGCCCCTATATTCATCTTCCGGTTTGGTGGCAAAGTGGATTTGGATCACTTTAGGACTTATGGGCTTGCAACAAAGGTTCAAGGGCCTTTCGTATGACATTTTGGGCAAGTAGTGACTAAAAATTTCCCTTGAACCATGTTTACCAACACCTTTTGCTTTCATAACCCAACCCTTTTTAGTAAATCCACCCTTATTCTCCTGTTTTAAACATTTGTCAAGTACTTTCTTTCAAGGAGAGCTCTAAACAATTAGCTGCAAGATGTACCAAACCTAGAGAAAATGTTTCTTCGAAGAAACCCGATAACACTCTTACCTTTATTATTTGATAGAGCTACTGCCTCTGCCTATTTAGAGACATAATCAACTGTAACCTGAATGTAGTTATTACCATGTGAGCTGACAAAGGGTCCCACAAAATCAAAGCCCCAAACATTAAATAATTTTATCACCAAGATAGGATTTAGAGGAAGTTTGTACCTTTGGGAGACCTCGCCCTCTCTTTGACATCTATCACATGACTTGACATAATCATGGGCATCCTAATGTATAGATGACCAATAGTAACCACATTATAACACCTTATAAGTAGTTTGAGCTCCACCGTGATGACCACCCACCAATAAAGAGTGGCATGCTTCAAGAATACTCATCATTTGCACTTCTGGCACACATCTGCGGATGATCCCATCCGCATAAATACAAAATAAATAAGGTTCATCCCAAAAGAACTTCTTCACATTGTGCATAAACTTGCGATGCTAATGGGTGTTTAGATTAGGAGGCACTATATCACTTACCAAATAGTTGGCTTATTTAGCAAACCAAGGTATAAGTTCATGTGATGATCCAAAAACTTGCTGATTGAGGAATAAGTCATTAATGTCAAGTATGTCATCAGACTTTACCATAGCTTTATCTTCCAATCTAGAATGGCTACTTGATTTTCTGACCCCTTTCTGTTAATAACATTGAAATTAAATTCTTGATAGAGGAGTACTGATCTGACCAATCTTAGTTTGCATCCTTTTTAGCCATCGAAAATTTGAGCACTGCAAGGTCTATGTGCACAATCACCTTAGCTCCCAAAAATAGGGTCAAAATTTTTCAAAGGCAAAGACTAAGGCAAGCAATTCTTATTCAGTGATTATATAATTTTTCTAGGCCAAATTTAGTGCTTTGCTAGCCTAATAGATCGGATGTAGAATTCTCTCCCTTCATTGCCCAAACACCACACCTTATGCAACCCCACTTACATCATACATTAGCTCAAATGGTTGTGACCAATCTAGAGCCACAATATTGGGTGCCAAAGTTAACCTTTATTTCAATTCTTCGAAGGCTTACTTGCATGTATTATCAAATACAAATGCATCATCTTTCTCTAATGATTTGCACAAGGGTTGTGAGATCTTAAAGAAGTCCTTTATTAATCAATGGTAGAATCCTACATGACCTAGAAAACTCTAATACCTTTTTTGGAAATTGGTGGTGGTAGTTTCTAGATAACCTAAATTTTTACTTTATCCACCTCAATTGCCATTGCCTGAAATTCTGTGACCAAGTACAATGCTTTCTTTGACCATAAAATGATATTTCTCCCAATTTAGCGCCAAGTGACTCTCAACACACCTCTGCAGCACATCATGCAAATGTATTGTGCATTCTTCAAAGGACTGGCCAATAACACTAAAGTCATCTATGAAAACCTCAATAGTGCTTTCAACCATGTCCGAGAAGATAGACATCATGCATCTCTAAAATATAGTTAGAGTGTTACATAGTCCAAAAGGCATTCTCGAAATGCAAAGGTACTATATGGGCATGTGAAAGTTGTCTTCTCTTGATCCTCAGTAGAAATAACAATTTGGCTATACCTAGGAATATCCATAAAGAAAACAATACCATCCCTTATCTACTAGTCTACCAAGCATTTTATCCATAAAGGGCATAGGGAAATGATCTTTCTCAGTAGAAGCACTGAGTTTCTTGTAATCCATAAACACTCTCTACACGATGATTGGCTACATAGAGATCAACTCATTCATTGCATTAGGCACCACTGTGATACCTCTCATTTTTGGAACACACTGCATTGGATTGGCCCTTTCACTATCGACAATTGGGTAGATCAACATTGCATCAAACCATTTGATGATTTCTTTTCACACCACTTCTTGCATTAATGGGTTCAACCGTCTTCGATGCTCGATACTCAAATTGTAATCCTTGACCAATTGAATATTATGAGTGCATATCCCAGGAGCTATGCTAATAATGTCTGCAATTGTCCAACCAATTGCCCTTTTGAATTGCTTAAGAAAGGAGACGAGGGACTTTATTTGGGTTTCATTTAATTCTGATGCAATTATGATAGTCAAAGTGCTATTCTCTCCCAAGAATGTATATTTCAAATGTGCTGGTAGTGGCTTTAAATTAAACTCTAGAGGAAATTCTACATAAGGCTTCATAGGTGGCGTTTCCCTATTGCAAAAGTCTATTTCTAACCTGGCTTGTCGTTTAGGCCCAAATGACACCCCAAGAACATTCACTATTTCCTCATAATCAAGTGTGTTATCATCATTGAAATTGATAAACACAACTACCAAATGTTCAACTCCCAGCCTCAGCTCAACCAAGATCTCCCCTTCGTCATCCTCACTTATTTTGATCATTAATACAACTTGGAACTCACAACTCCTTCTATTTGGTTGGCCTACTTGAAATAAAACTTCCTCTTCACTAAACCTGAAGGTAAGCAGGCTCTTTACCATATCAACGATTGTTGTCTCTGTGGCTATGAAGGGTCTCCTCAAGATAATTAGAACTGCAAAATCAACTTCATAGTCAAGTATAACAAAGTCTACGGGAAATATAAACTTTTCCACCTTGACAAACACATCATAAAGTATCCCTTTAAGTTTCTTGACTATTTTATCTACCATCAACAACTGTATCTTTGTAGGAATAAGGTTTCCCAAACCAAGCTTTCTAAATATGGCAAGAGGATTCAAATTGATGCTATCTCAAAAGTCATATAGTGCTCTAGGAAATGCAAGTTCCCTAACTATGTATGGCATAGTGAATGCACCCAAATCTTCATGCTTCAGCACCAAAGACTTCATGGTGATGGCGCTGCAATGTTGAAAGTTTTGGGAGAGGTCTTGGCTAACTTTGTGCTTCTTCTTAACTAGATCCTTCATCTATTTCGTATATCTCGACATCCTCTCAAGAGCCTCAACTAAAGGGAAGTATACTAACAACTTCTTAAGCATCTCCAGGAACTGTTCAAAATTAGCTTCCTCTTTTCTCTTCCCAAGCCTTTAGGGAAAAGGTGGTGGAGGCTTTGGAAAGGTTTCATATTTCATTGGTGGCTCGTTTGCACTAGGCATCTCAGTCTCTTTGTTTACCCTCTTTCTACAGCTTCTATCTCTATCTATTGGCATAGGGGGATCAATAGTGCTTATGCCACTTAGAGTCATCACTGCTATGCAATGCCCTTCATTCTTAGGATTTTGAACCGTGTTGCTTGGTAAGGTGCTCTTTTGTGTTGGTTCAATTGTGAAGAAACATGCCTGAATTGTTGATCTAGATATTTTAGTTATGGAATAAGACTCTATTTTTTGATTAATGGTTGAAATACTTGACTTCATTCCTTTGAAAGTCTCATCGTGGTGATCAATTCTCTTTAACAACTTGTCGAACATCTCTTCGATCCTAGAGTTACTTCACTCGGCATCCTGAGATGGCACATAAGAACCATCCCTATAACCCTCTCTTATTCCCTATTTGGCATCTGGTACTCTCTCTTTCTCTTTCATAATATCCACCCCCCAGTTATCTCTATATGCCCCATCACGATTGAAGTTCCTACCTTGATTACCGAAACCTTGCTTCTAATAATCTGAATTGGATCCTTAGGGGTTGTTCTGGAAACTCACCGCTTGGTTGATTACAAAACATGCATCCTCATCAAAGAATGGATCTTCATACATAGGAATATTTGAAGGTTGATGGGTTACCGCTTGAACACTTGCTTGCTTTTCTTTAAAACAAAGTTTATGCTCTTACGGAGTTGAGCAAGTTGCGCAATGATATATTCATTAAATTTTACTTACTCACTATTGGTGGTAGTCATATAAGACACTTTGTTGTACCACGCTCACTTTGACCCCATGCTCTGTTTGTTTTCACCACTTGCTCTATCCTTGCGGCTACTGGCTCAAACAGTTGGTCAAGAAACACACCTCCCATTATCATGTTGGCATAAGCTTTGCTATTTTCATCAAGTTCTGTATAGAGAATCTCGCCCAAAGCATAGTTAACAATCGTATGATCGGGGACCATCCTTAAGCTTTTGGTGAATCTCTCCCATGTGGTACTAAGGGAGTCTCCAAGCAATTGCTCAAGGTTATTTATTTGGTTCTTGACATTCAGTTTCTTTGACATCGAAAAATATCTATCTAAGAACAGTCTCTAATGCTTTGCCCAACTTTTTATAGTACCCGTAGAAAGCTCAGACATCCATAAAGCTGCATTCCCAGTCAATGACAATGGAAGCACCCTCAATCCAACAACATCAGTAGAGATATTTTGTGTTCCCATGACACTTTTGCACACAAAGACAATATTTTAGCTTTAGAGTATGATGAAATAAAGCAAAATGGCTCTTTAAACTGTCTGCGCTTCTTTCATTTGGGAAATAGTAGTTAGTCAATGCAACTTTCAATGCTCCTCATGGGTCATCTGGAAACAACTGCTTTATGTTTTTAAATATAGAGGTTAAGGCTACGTACCTCGGACCCCCCCTCACCCCACAATGTGCGGGAGCCTTTCGAGGCACTAGGGTATGTTGATGATGATGATGGTGGAAATACTTTGAGGGTAGCCCTGTGAATAAGCCATGGTTTTGGAGCATTTAGAGCAATCCACTCAATACCGTGAACTTAGTATCTGCTGGTGGAGGAGGCAGTACTGTAGCACCGGTAACATCTATGGCCATGGGGTTCAATCAATACTTATTCCATCCATTAACATTTTCACTAAAATCCCTAAGTTGTAGCCGATTATCCCTCGGCGATAGATTCTCCTCTCTTCCCATATCCTCGTCATTCATATTTATCTCCTCCTCAATCGCAAAATCCTCATTCACTTGAGCCATTATTTTAAAAAGTCTATGGATCTCCAAATTAATTGAAACTAAGGGGTTACCTTGGCTCCTTGTGCTAGGCTTAACATACCTTACAAGCAAAATCAAGCAAAAAACACACACAAAAAAAGTAAAATACATGAGACTCTAGAAATCAACACTAGAACTAACTAATAGTGAAATCAAGTCAAAACCTATTCGTATTCCTCGACAATGGTGTCATAATTTTTGATAATGTTCACTCTCCAATAAGAAAACAGTCGTTGTCAGTAATTAACCTAACCGAAGATTAGGGTTGAATTCACAGGGAATAAAGGCTTGATTACAAGACTTTACTATTAATCATTACAAGAATTTATAACTAAAATCTCTAAATGAGGAGGAGGGGGGGATTTGTGATTCAAAATAAGTAAAATAAACACTATACTATGATGTGAAAAAACACTTAATTTCTGGGACAACATGGGAATTGTGTTCCCCATGGTTCATTGACTTGATTACCCTAGATAACATAACTATAATTGGAGATTCACATGTAGAATGGTAACTTAGGTTCTTATAGCCCTCTTGTGAAGGTGAAGATTGAATTTCACCATGGCTATTGGTCGGCTACATGGTGATATCATGTAGGCAAGAGTATGCATTTGTACGTTTAAATGTA
The DNA here is from genome assembly GCA_025642045.1 of Solanum sejunctum. Classification (NCBI taxonomy): domain Eukaryota; kingdom Viridiplantae; phylum Streptophyta; class Magnoliopsida; order Solanales; family Solanaceae; genus Solanum; species Solanum sejunctum. Next base: position 27,511 of record JAOTQJ010139577.1, on the reverse strand, counting down.
CTAAGTATGTAGGATGCAATGCAACAAGAGATAGGCATCATAGTCGAAATGAATAACAATAGGAAATAGACATAATATAACAATATGGTATGTATGACCAATGCATAAGTAAAACATGTTTAAGTAACTCATGCTCATATAGGATATCATATGTATAGAAGAGACCAAGCTAGATTTTCAAGGTACAAAGCCCTTGGTGGTTGATGATGGTTTCACCTCATCACTGTAGCAGCGTGGTACAAACTCTCCACATGGTCGCTGATAATAACACTTTATCACCATGATGGTGAAGTACAAACCCCTCACATGGTTGATGAGTACACCCCCACCTCTGTTACCTGGGCTCTTGTCCCCTCGCATCGGGTATGGTCTAATACGACTCTTTATATAGAGTATCTTATATACATAAATTCATTTCATCATCATATAATCTATCATATCATATCTCATGCTTTGGAACTTCAACTTCTCAAGAAACCACATTCAAACATTTTATCAAACACCTAGAAGGTTTGTATCGCTAATATAAAACCATAAAATATAGAGATTAAATCATGCAAGAAAATTCATTGTAAAAACATCAGTCATTACCTTGGAATACCCTCAAGTAACATACATCAAAACCCCTCCTCAAATCTTACATTTGATCCAAGATTTATAGCTCAAAACATAGCAAAAAGTCACAATTTCACATATTTTTAACATAGTGTGCAGTGAATTTCATTATAAGCAAAACCCATTTGTAAATCAACTTTAAATCATACAATTCGAGTAAAAGGAGGCTTGGGTATCATGGGTAAATGTAACCATTGAAAGAAACCCACATACCCTAGCTTGGGGATGAACTTGGTGAAGATTGCAGATGGAGACTTCAAGCTTGAAGAAGAACCTTGAAGGAAAACCTTAGTTCTAGATGAGGGTTTGAAACTTGAATTTGGGGAGTGAAAATATGGTTAAGTGTTTGAGTGAGTATTGAGAATTTTTTAGGATGAAATAAGGCTAAGTATAGGTAAAAACTCGTTTGGGAACACTTAGCCCCAAGGCTTAAAAGTCTAGGACCGAACTAAATAAAATAGACACTTTCTAATACCGAGGCGCGTCGGGTGGGGGCCGCGGATTCATCCATTGAATTCGCACCTTGAAAAATTATAATTGCTAATCTTTAGCTCTTAAATAGGGGCTAGAATTTCCGCCCCCCCCCCTAATTTGAACCCCATGACAAGAATATGAAGTTGGATTTTCGAAACAATGAACAAATTTTGAGATATAAGTAATTTAAAATTCTAGGCATTCTAAGGCACATTTTCAGACACTTTTTGGGGTCCTTTCAGTATCTCTCCCTTGGGAACATTCTTCCCCATATGTAAAAGAGATTTATTTTAACAAAAGTGATCATAAATAAATCAGCTCCAATAAGAATGCAATATTAAATTTAAAACACTATTTTTAAAACGTCAACATAAGTGTAAGATCATCATAAATATGTCAACTTAAACATGAATATATATAAATGACATAGGGGATGAAATACAAGACTTGAAATCACATAGGGGACTGAGGATTGATACCTTAGGCTTGAGTGGAGTTGAAAAGGTAAGGATACCGCTTTTGCATGTCCACTTCGGCCTCCCAAGTAGCACCTTTGATTTGATGGTTTGTCCAAAGGACCTTAATGGATGTCACCTCCTTGTTCCTCAATCTCTTGACTTGCCTATCAAAAACCAGAACTGGAACCTCCTCATAAGTCAAGTTATCCTCAACATCATCCACAACATCAAGAGGCACAATAGCTTTAGGATCACCAATACATTTTCTAAAAATAGTGACATAGAACACCGGATGAACCAAATTCATTTCACTAGGTAACTTCAATTCATAAGCTACCTTGCCAACCCTCCTTAAGACATCACAAGGACCAAAATATCTTGGACTCAACTTCCCTTTTTTACCAAAGAGGACGGCACCTTTCATTGGAGAAGCTTTCAACCAAACCAAATCACCCACTTTGAATTCAAGGTCTCTTCTTCTTACATCGGCATAGGATATTTGATGACTTTGGGAAATATTTAACCTTATCCTAATCATCCTAACCTTCTCAAGATCCTCCGCAACCAGATCTACTCCCAAAAATCCACCTTTCTAACCTCAAACGAACCAACCGGTGATCTACAACGTCTCCTGTAAAGAGCCTAAAAAGAAGTCATACCGATGATTGAGTGATAGATATTGTTGTAGGAAAACTCATTTAAAGGAAGATGGTCATCTAACTACCTCTCAACTCCAATACACAAGCCCTTAGCATATCCTCAACTGTTTGAATATTTCTTTTGGACTGGCCATCCATTTGGGGGTGAAAGTTCGTACTAAGGTGAACTTTTGTACCAAGACCCCTTTCAAAAGACCTCCAAAAGTGTGAAGTGAATTGCGAACCATGATCGATATGATGGACAAAGGAATACCATGCAACCTTACTAACTCATCAATGTACAACCTTGCATACTTTTCAGCCCCATATGTGGTCTTAACTGGTAGAAAGTGGACCGATTGCATCATCCTATCGACCACCACCCATATGGAATCAAAACCCTTCCTAGTCTTGGACAACCTAACCAAAACAATCCATATTAATCACCTACCACTTCTAATTAGGAATCTCTATGTCTTGGGTTAGGCCACCTGGACTTTGATTTTCAACTTTGACTTGTTGACAACTATGATAGCAAGAAACGAATTTGGCAATATCCCTCTTCATGCGTCCCCACCAATACATATCTCTCAAGTCTCTATACATTTTGGTGGAATCTTGGTGGATAGAATAAGAAGAATTGTAGGCCTTATCAAGAATCTTCTCCCTTAAACCATCAACATAAGGCACATACAACCTACCTTGGAACATAAGAGAAAACCTCTACTTTGCCTTTTTTCACCAAGGCCTTCAATTTAAGAAAGGAGGAGTCAAGATCTTGTTTTGCTATCACCTCATCAGCAAATGAAGACTTAGACCCATTAACAACAACCACACCATCATCACCAACCTCTTCCAACCTAACCCAAAATCTAGCCAATTGAAGCACCTTCGTAGCCATCTCCCTAGCACCATCAACATCGGCTAAGCCACCCATAGACACCCTACTCAAAGCATCCTCCACCACATTTTCCTTACCTGGATGATAATGCACACTCATATCAAGTCTTTAAGAAGTTCTAACTATCTCCTTTGCCTCAAGTTGAAATCCTTTTGAGTAAAGACATATTGGAGGCTCTTATGATGGATGAACATATCCACATGCACCCTATACAAGTAGTGACGCTAAATCTTTAATGCAAACACAAAGACAACTATCTTTGGATCATAGGTAGGGTAGTTCCTTTAGTGTACCTTGAGTTGTCTAGAAGAATAAGCTATGATATTACCATTTTCAATACAGACACAACCCAAACCAACTTGGGAAGCATCATAATACACCACAAATCCCTCAAGCCTATCCAATAATGATAATATAGGAGCGGACACAAGCTTGTCCTTCAATGTTTAGAAGCTCCTGTCACTCTCATCGGTCCACACAAACCTAACCTTCTTTAGTGTCAATTTTGTCATAGGGGAAGTAATGGAGAAGAACCCATTCAAAAACCTTCTATAATAACCCGTTAGGACTAAGAAGCTCCTAATATTTGACAGGGTCAATGGCTTAGGCCAATTTCTAATCACAATGATTTTTTTAGGATCCACTATTATACCATTCCCCGATACTACATGACCCAAGAATGCAATCTCTTGCAACCAAAATTCACAATTATCATATTTGGCATACAATTTCTCCTCCCTCAATAATTGCAACACAACCCTCAAATGCCCCATATACTCCTCCCTACTATGTGAATAGATCAAAATATCAATAATGAAAACAATAACAAAGGAATCAAGGTAGGGTTTGAAGACCCTATTTAGTAGGTCCATGAAGATAGCCCGTACATTAGTCAGCCCAAATGACATAACAACAAACTCATAATGCCCATATTTAGTCCGAAAGGACATCTTGGGTATACCACCTAGGCCATCATCCTCCTACTCTGCAGCCAGTGCTCCACCACAACATTAAGGGTCTATAAATAATCAATTTAGTGAATGAGGTGAGGGACAAGGTATACAGATAATAGGATATTTAGTAGGCCAACCAATGACTCCTAGGCAGCCTTGTAAATAGTGTGGAAGGATTCATCCAAGTATAAGTCGTGTTGGAATAGATGTTTTTTATTGGTATGGTGCGCCAGGGCACATGATGAAAGATTGATCGAGAAGAGTTATGGGTGATATAGTACAACCTACTGGATTAGTTATTGCATCATCATCGTTAGTTCTTCCATTAGATAAGGGTCAACAAGAACCTATGGATTATGGTAGAGATATCAGAGGAGCAGCTAGCTCTAGCAGAGTCCAGAATCATACTTATACTCTGGGGAGTTGGCAAAATTTAAAAGTTTCACCTAATGTGGTAACAGGTATATTGTCCATCTTTTCACATAATGTGTATACATTAATTGACCTTGGTTTAAATTATCATACATTACCCCACTAGTTGTTGGGAAGCTTAAGAGAATACCTAAATTATTGAACAAATCATTTGAAATGCCTACTCAATCGACAAATCTATTATGGATAGAAGGATTTATTATGATTATATAGTAACTATTAGTGACCGTGACACATTAGCTGACCTTATTGAGCTAGAAATGGTGAATTTAGTTGTTATAATTGGTATGGATTGGTTAGATTCTTGCTATGCCACTGTGGATTGCTAAACTAAGAGAGTGTACTTTCACTTTTCAGATGAGGCAGTTCTTGAATGGGAAGGCAATGTTCGAGCACCAAAGGGGAAGTTTATCTCTTATTTTAAGGCCAAAAAGATGATATCCAAGGGGTATATATGTCATTTAGTTAGAGTGAGGGATATGGAGTCAGAATTACTAACTCCTCAATCAGTTCCAGTAGTGAATGAAATTCATTGTTGTGTTCCCTGAATAACTTCCAGGTTTACCTCAGAACGAGAATTAGATTTTGGTATTGACTTACTTCAAGGCACTAAACCTATTTCCATTCCTCCATATAGAATGGCCCTATCAGAATTGCGTGAATTAAAAGAGTAGTTAAAAGACTTATTGGAGAAAGGTTTTATAAGACCTAGTGTGTCCCCTTGGAGTGCAACAGTGTTTTTTGTACGCAAAAAGGATGGCACCTTGAGAATGTGTATCGATTATCGACAATTGAATAGGATGATAATTAAGAATAAGTACCCCCTCCCTAGGATTGATGATTTATTTGATCAGCTACAGGTGCCAAATGCTTTACAAAAATTGATTTGAGATCAAGTTGTCACCAAGTGAGAGTAAAGGAGAAAGATATATCTAAGACTGTTTTTAGAACACGCTATGGTCACTTTGAATTTCTTGTTATGTCATTTGGGTTGATGAATACATGAGCAGTTTTTATGGATCTAATGAACAGGGTATTTAAGCCATCCTTCAATGTGTTGGTGATAGTATTTATAGATGACATTTTGGCACATTCAAGATCAGAAGAGGACCACATAAATTTCTTACGACAAGTATTATAGGTTCTTCGTGATCAACAGTTATATGCCAAGTTTTCTAAATGTGAATTTTGGCTAAAATCAGTGGAATTCTTCGGTAATATTATGTCTAATTAGGGAATAAGGGTTGACTCATAAAAGATAGAGGTTGTGAAATATTGACCTAGACCAACAACACTCACGGAAGTTCGGAGTTTCTTAGGTTTGGCAGGTTATACAGGAGGTTTGTTAAAGATTTTTCTTCTTTTTATGCACCTCTAATAATGTTTACACATATGGCAACCAAGTTCCAATGGAATGATGCATATAAAAGGAGCTTGTAGGAGTTCAAAAATAAGCTAACTTCTGCACCTGTGCCAGTACTTCCAGAAGGCACCGAAGGGTATGTAGTGTATTATAATGCTTCAAGAGTTGGCTTAGAGTGTGTACTGACACAACATGGTAGGGTAATTTCTTATATATCTTGGCAACTATGACGATATGAGAAAAACTATCTAACTCATAATCTTGAGCTAGCAGTAGTTATATTTACTCTTAAAATATGGCGCCCACTATTTGTATGGGGTTCACGTTGATATATACACAGATCATAAGAGCCTACAATACATCTTTAAGCAGAAAAAACTAAACTTAAGACAACAAAGATGGTTAGAACTAATAAAGAATTATGACATTGATATACTATATCATCCGAGGAAGGCAAATGTGGTAGCCGATGCTCTGAGTCATAAGGCAATCATAAATACTAGTGATAAAGTTGTGGTAAGTCAAAGAGTGGCTAAGGATCTACGTCTGCTAGCTAATTTGGGAGTTCAACTTCTTGAAATTCCAAAGGAAAGGGTTATTATGCATAATGCAGCAGCATCTTCATTAGTAATAGAGTTGAAAGAAAAGTAGTTTAAGAATCCTTTTCTACGATAGCTTAAGGAAAATTGAGTCGGGGTACGATAAAGGGCTTTGACCTTACATAAAATAGAGTACTTTACTGCCAAAATAGGTTATCTGTGCCTGATATTAATGGACAAAGAAAGAGGATAATGGAAAAAACCCATCATTCATGCTATTTCATCCATCCTTGATCAACTAAGATGTACCATGACCTGAACGGAATGTTTTGGTGGGGAGGCATGAAAATGGGCCTTGTAGAGTTTGTGGCTCAATGTCCAAATTGACAACAGGTGAAAGTAGAACATCAAAAGGCAGGAGGTTATATGCAGCATATAAAGATGCCTCATTCATTTTAGAAGTTTGACTCTATTTGGGTAATAGTTGATAGACTCAGAAAGTCAGCGCACTTCTTGCTAGTCAAAAGTGATTATATAGCTAAAGAGTATGCCAAGCTATACCTCAAAGAGATAGTCATACTACATGGAGTTACAATATCCATTATATTTGACTGAGGAGCTCAATTCACTACAAGGTCTTGGAAGTCCTTTCGAAGGAGTTTAGGGACATAAGTGAATTTGAGTACAATATTCCACCCTCAAACGGATGGTCAAGTAGAATGCACCATTCAAACATTCAAAGATATGTTGCGAGCTTATGCATTGGACTTTAAAGGTAGTTGGTTTGACCATTTGTCACTTATTGAATTTGCCTATAATAATAGCTACCACGCAAGTATCAAGATGACACCTTATGAAGCTTTGTATGGGAGGAAATGTAGGTCGTTTATTGGATGGTTTTAAGTGGGTAAAACCACTTTACTTGGGCCAGATCTATTGCAACAAGCCATGGAAAAGGTTAATATAATATAGCAGTGGCTAGAAATAGCCCAAAGTCATCACAAATCATATGCGGATGCTAGAAGGGGAGGACTGGAATTCTTTGTAGGGGATTGCATATTTTTAAAGGTGTCTCCAATGAAAGGGATTATGAGATTTGGTAAGAAAGGAAAACTAAGCCCACATTGCATAGGACTATATCAAATTATTAAGCAGTTCGGGTAGATTGCATATAAACTAGAGCTACCCTAAGAGCTTTTAATGGTTCATCCAGTTTTTCATGTCTCAATGCTTCGAAAATGCATAGGTCATCCATCTTGTGTCACTCCTATTGAGGATGTGCAGGTTATAGGAGATCTCACATATGAAGAGGTACCTATTCCTATTCTATATCTTCAAGTTAAGAAGCTAAGGAATACAAAAATAGCTTCAGTAAAAGTAATTTGTAGAAACCAGCAAGCAGAAGAAATAACATGGGATACCGAGGATGCGATGAAATCAAAATACTCTTATTAATTTGAAGCTAAAGAGGAAGTCCAACATCCAAAATTGGGACACATATAGGTACGTGTGGTTGAATACTTAATGTGTTATCAAAAGTTTGTGTAAGTAAAGGTTTAAACTTGTTTAAGCTATCCAATTATGCTAACATTCAAGGATGAATGTTCCTAATGGGGGAGGATGTAAAATCCCACATCTTACAATACTAGTATAATACAAATGAAACATGATATGATTTGCTCAAATTAGCGCCCATTTTTAAAAGTGCTTGAATCTCATTTTATACGGGGATATGTGTGTCTAATGCTTTAGAGGGTCGAGTGTATACATATTTTATGTCAAATTAAGGAGATCATGGCCTTAAATCAAGTAAGAGAATTGAGATGCTTGTAAGACTTAAGAAGCTAGCAGATAAGTCAGCTACATGCTTAACTTAAATTGCTAACTTAACGGAGATGAGGCCTGATGTCGAATTTGTCCAAGTTCGATTAAGAATAAAGTCCGTGTTAAGATTGTAAATTTGACCCATATTTTAGAATCACACATAGACTATATTTTCAGCCCAAGATGAATAATAAAAGGGTGAACTACATCACAACCCAGTTGGCTAATTGGGCCCAAACTCATCAACATTGAGACCCAATTTTGCCCAAGTGTAAGGGACAAGATGCTTCATATCCAGGCTAATAATATGTGGTATTAGGTGGTCAAAAGTTAAAATGAAATTCGGCCAAATTCGTCCTTTAGAAAGGGGTTACAAGCAACAAATTTCATTCACTATTAGACTTGGAAAATTTTAGCTTTCACAAAACTTTATTATTCTTCTTTCTTGACTTTGTAAAGCAGCTAAAGGAAGTTTCAGGGTTCTTAAGGAGTCTCTCAACTTTGAAAGTAAAGGTAAGTAATTATAGTTATGTCTTTAGTATAGTTTCTTCATGAAAGACAAGAAGTATATGCTAGTATATTTGTGCTGGAAAATTTGGACCGCATGTGTTTAGAAAGTTGTTGCACACTTGCCTTTTATTTTAGTGACTTCTATATCGTTTTTGGGGTGTATTATGATGATAAGTTGATGTTCTTGACATAATTTGAGTTATAGATATTACCTAAGGTTGCTACCCTGATTTTGGTTTCATTTAACAAACAAGTTTTATTATGCTATCTTAAGTGTAATGTTGATTGGAATTTGTGAGCTGTTGGATGGAAGGCTATTTGCTCACGCCCTTCATGAATACTTAGGTGATGTTCTAAGACTATTTTAGGACTGTTTGTATGTATAAATTTTTCTGGAACAGTTTCGTTAGATTTGGAACAGGTTTGGAATTGTCTACATCAAAATGTAGCGAAGGGAGGTAACATTATGCTGTCCATTTGTAGGTTATGTAGAATTGTTATATGTTGTGCTTTGTGGGCTTTTTCAAGACTGTTGAGGCACTAAAATAGGCATCAAATGATGTGTACATGCAAATGTATATTAGAAAATACGATTAGGGGTGTAAAGGTTAAAAGAATACTCTCGGGTTAACAAATACCCGCTTGCTGCCCGTGTGTTGTTTTTTTATGTGATTGGGCTGCAAAGATGTATCTATTGGATGATAATCCTAGTTTTATCACCTAGTAGGTTGTAGCTAAATATTTGTAGAAAGGGAAAGACAGCTTGAGGTAGTAACAACGTCATACAATGAGGTATGTAAGGCTACTTAATCTCATATTATTTGGCATGAAATATAGATCCCTCCTTGGCACATAAAGGCATTTACCAACTCTGACACAACTATTAACCATGTCTCCACTCTTTCGCATGTTTATATGCTCCCATACATAGTCACCTTCAAATCTGCATACATACATGTATACCAAGTTACATGGGTTTTTTTTGCCAAATAATGTTCACTAGTTATTTTATCTCATATGTATTTCATTATTTATGTAACGTACTCTTTTCATTTTCATATTGTCTTGTATAATTATCTAAATGTTACATGTTATATCTATAGTCCTACAGTTGTAATATTATGACCACCAAAAGAATCATCTCAAAGGTAATTGAAAGATAAAGTATATTGTTTATTGATGGGTGGTAGCCTGAGGGGTGGTAGAATCACCTAGCCAGGGATGAGCCTATTATAGGTGGTAGCCCGAGGGGTTAAGGAAGAACCTAGCCAGGAATAATCCTGATACAGTTTTACCACTAATCAGTTGGTCATTTGTATTACATATTGTGCACAGATTATATAGTAAAGGTAAAGTAATATAAACAACATAAAGTACATAATCCCAAATTATAACCAAAGGTGGTCTCTTATCCTACACCAGTGTATAGTTTTATTTTAGTTGTTACTTCATATACAGTATATCCTGCCTTACATATTCAATACATTATCTTGTGTTGACGTCTCTTATGAGGGACCTACATTTCATGCTGCAGGTACAGGTGCTAGTAGATCTCCCCAGTAGGAGTACTAGACATCCAGTTGCTAATACAAAGCTCCAGGTTACTTTGGGGCTTTGTTTGTGTCTAGAGCTTATATGTTTGTATTGTATAGTCAGTCAAGGCGGGTCCTGTGCCGACCCTTGTTAGATACTTTTCCTTATCTAGAGGCTTTGTAGACTATGTAAATTAAAGTATGGTTATGTCTCATACTTTAAACACCGTAGCCCCAATGGCCTAGCCATATGCATTTCCTTTTGGCTTGTTATCACTTTTTATTTTATTAAAGGCATGTCAAATGTAAGAATCCCTTATAATATATATAGAAAGCGTGTAGATACAGGTTGGTTCTCCCGGGCCTTATCAGCAACGGGTGTCAGTCTACCCTAACGAGGCCTTGGGCATGACATCAGTATTGATAAGTTGTTCCTTGAGAGTTTGGGCCCTTCTTCCTCAAGTGTTTGGCATGATTTAACATAGTAAAGAACAATTGTTAGGGGGAAAATCTCACAACAAATCTATACCATAACTTAGAACATAAAGAAAGGAAACATTTCCCAAAATGTCTCATTGTCTTCTATTCATAGTCATGGAGTGCTTTACAATTGTGAATAAGACTCTAATCAACATGGTGTGTTGGTATCCGAGGATCTATTAACCTAGTGCTCTGATACCAAGTTTGTCACGACCCAAGCCTAGGCCCTAGACATGACACGGCAAATGAGGAACCCGAAGGAACCCCAAGCAAGCCTCTTAACTTCTCATTACACATCATCGGTAATGGAAGCATATAAGAGACATAAAAGATTAAAAATATACGGCAAAAGGCTAAGTAGGAGAGCTTGTATAACATCATAGCCAAGAGACAATAGTCAAAGCTCATCTCATAGATACATAATATGTCCAATAAACACCTCTACTGCATATATAAGAGTGGGGGCCAAGACAAAACAACCGGGCTGACCCTCATAGTCAAAATAGAACATAATGAAGAATGTCTCAGTACGTAATAAGAGAACATAGACTAAGGCACCCAAAATAGAGGACTCAATAACTAGCTTTAGTATCATCAAACTAGCCACATAGAGGAGGGATATCAACTTGGGCTCTGACTCCTATATGGTTATATAATGCAGCCAAGAGTATGCATTAAGACGTTTGAATGTACAAAGTATGTAAGATGCAATATAAGAAGAGATAGACATCATAGTCATAATGCGTAACAATAGACAATAGACATAACATAACAATATGGCATGTATGACCAATTTATAAGTAAAACATGCTTTAAGTAACTCATGCTCATATAGGATATCATATTTGTAGAAGTCACCAAGCTAGATTTTTAAGGTACAAACCCCTTGGTGATTGATGATGGTTTAACTTCATCACCCTGGCGGTATGGTACAAACCTCTCACTCAGTTGATGATAATCACACTTTATCACTATAGTAACGAAGTAAAATCCCTCACATGGTTGATGAGTACAAACCCTCACCTTGGTTACCCAGGCTCGTATCCCCCCAGATCTGGTATGGTCTAATGCAACATTTTATAGAGAGCATATTATATTCATAAGCTCATTTCATCATCACATACTCAATCATATCATATCTGATGCTTTGGACCTTCAACTCCTCAAGAAACCACATCTGGACATTTTATCAAACACCTACAGGGAATGTAATGCTACTATAAAAACATGAAATATAGAGATAAAATAATGCAGGAAAATCATTTTAAAACTATCACCCATCACCTTGAAACACCATCAAGCAACATACATCAAAACCCCTACTAAAAGCATACAATAAGTCCAAGATTTATAGCTCAAAATATAACAAAACAGTCACACTTTCACATAGTTTTAACATAGTGTGCAGTCAATTTCATAATAAGCAAGACCCATTTGTAAATCAATTTTAGATACAATAATTTGAGTAAAATGAGGCTTGGATATCATGGGTGAAAGGACTCCATGAAAGAAGCCCACACACCTTAGCTTGGGGATAAACTTGGTGAAGATTGGAGATGGAGACTTTAAGATTGAAGAAAAACCTTGAAGGAAAACCTTAGTTCCAGATGAGGGTTTAGGACTTGAATTTGGGGAGTGAAAATATGGCTAAGTGTTTGAGAGAGTATTGTTAAATGTTTAGGATGATATGATGGTGAAATAAGGCTAAATACAAGTAAAAACACATTTGGGAACACTTAGGCCCAAGACTCAGAAGTCTTGGACTGAACTTAAAAAAACAAACACTTTTTAACACAGAGGCGCATTGCGTAGGGGTTGTGGATTCCTCTCTAGAATTTACACCTTAAAAAATTAGAATTGCTAATCTTTCACTCTAAAATTGGGGTTAGACCCTTTTTCCCCTAATTTTGATACCCTAAACAAGAATATAAAGTCGAATTTTTCAAATAATGAATAGATTTTGAGATATATGAAATTTAAAATTCTGGCATTTCGAGGAACATTTTTGGGCACTTTTTGGGGTTGTTTCAGTTTGAAGTTGGTGAGGTAGCTTTGCTGGGACTAGATCTAGTTATGGAACTCCTGAAAAGGTTTGTATGATAAGCTATGTCATGCCCCAAAGTCCCATTAGGGCAGACTGGCACCCATTGCCGATAAGGCTCGAGAGAACCAACCTGTAACTATGCACTTTCTATACACACTATAAGGGGTTTCTGCATTTGACATACCTTTAAGAAGATAAACAATGATAACAAGTCAAAAGGAAATGCACATGACTAGGCCGTTAGGGCCACGATATTTAAAGTACGAGATATGACCATGCTTTACTTTACATAGTCTACAAAGACTCTAAATAAAGAAAATATTTGATAAGGGTTGGGACAGGCCCCGCGTTAACCAGTTATGCAGTAAAAACACGTAAGCTCTAGATATATACAAAGCCCCAACGCAACCTGGAGCTTGGTGACAGTAGCCGAATATCTTGTACTCCTACTGGGAAGATCTACTAGCACCTATACCTGCAGCATGAAATACAGGTCCCCTGTAAGGGACATCAGTACGAGATAATATACTAAGAATGTAAGGTAGGAAACACTACATATAAGGTAACAATTTAAATAAAACTATACACTGGTGCAACATAAGAGACCTCCTTTAGTTGTACTGTGGGATAATGTACTTTATGTTCTTGATATTACTTTACCTTTACTGTAAAATCTGTGCACATCTGTAAAACAAATGACCAACTGATCAGTGGTGAAACTATATCGGGTTCGTCCTTGGTTATGTTTTACTTAACCTCTAGGGATACCCCCCGTGATAGGATCGTCCTTGGATAGGTGCTATCTCCATCCCTCAAGCCTCCCAAAAGTCATTTCTCAACTTGACCTCACAAAAATCATATTTGCTCTCTAAATTTCCTCTCAACTTTGTGAAGCAGCCAAATAACTCTTTTAGGGTTCTTAAGGAGCCTATAAACCTTGAAGATAAACGTAAGTAATTATAGTTGTGTTTGTAGTATAGTTTCATCATGAAAAATAAGAGATAGATACTAGTTATGCTTGCTGAAATTGTTGGACAGCATGTGGGCAGAAAGTTATTGCACACTTGCCTTTTGTTTTGGTGATTTATCTATGGTTTGTGAGTTGTATTAAAAATATAACTATGTTCTTAACATGATTTGAGTTATAAACATCACCCTAAGGTTGCTGCCCTGATTTTAGTTTCACTTAACAAGCGCGTTTTATTATGTTATCTTAAGCTCCATATTGATTGGAACTTGCGGGTTGTTGTGTGTAAGGCTATTAGATCACATCCTTCATGACTTCTTATGTGCTATTATAAGACTATTTTAGGTTTGTTTACATGTGTAACTATTGCTAGAATAGTTTGGTTAAATTTGTAATAAGTTTGGAGTTATAGAGGTCGAAATGTAGCGAAGGAAGGTAATATTATGTTGTCCATTTTTAGATTGTGTGAAATTATGATGTGTTGTGCTTTTTGGGCTGTTGTAAGACTGTTATGATATTAAAATAGGTTGTACATGATGTATTCATGCTAATTCTAATTAGAAAATACGATTAGGTGTGGAAAGGTTAAAGGAATACGATCAAGTTTATAATTACCCGCTTGCTGCCCATGTATTATTTTCTTGTGTGATTGGGATGCCAATATGTGTTCACTGGCTTCTAATGCTAGTTGTATCACCTACTATGTTGTAGATAAGTATTTGGAGGAAGGAAAGGTTATCTCGAGGTAGTAATGAGGTCATACAATGAGGTATGCAAGGTTACTTGATTTCGTATTACTTGGCATGAAACATAGATCCTTCCTTGGCTAATAAAGGCACTCACCAACTCCAACACAACTATTAACCATTTCTCCACTCTTTTACATTTCATATGATTCCATACATAGTCACCTTCAAATCTGCATACATGCTTGGATACCAAGTTATATGAGTTCCCATTACAAAATAAAGTTCATGAGTTATTCCATTTCACAAGCATTTCATCATTTGTGTAATGTACTCTTTTCATTGTCATATTGTCTTATGTGATTATTCACATGTCACATGCTACATATACAGTCCTACAGTTCCAATATTATGGCCACCAAAAGAATCATCTCAAAGGTAATTGAAAGATAAAGTATACAGTTTTTGATAGGTGGTAGCCTGATGGGTGGAGATAGCACCTATCCAGGAATGATCCTATCATGGGGGCAGCCTAAGAGGGTTAAGTAAAACCTATCCAGGGACGAGCTAGATACATTTCACCACTGATCAGTTAGTCATTTGTTTTACAGCTGTGCACAGATTTTATAGTAAAGGTAAAGTAATATAAAGAACATAAAGTACATGACCCCATAATACAACTAAAGGTGGTCTCTTATGTTGCACTTGTGTACAGTTTCATTTAAATTGTTATTTCATATTCAGTGTTTCTTGCCTTACATACTCAATACACTATCTCGTACTAATGTCATTCATGGGGGACTTGTATTTCATGCTGCAGGTACAGGTGCTAGTAGATCTCCCTGGTAGGAGTACAGGATATTCAGCTGTTGTCATCAAGCTCCAGGTTGTATTAGGGCTATATGTCTAGAGCTTACCTATTTTTATTGCACAATTGGTTAAGGTCGGGCCTGTTCTGACCCTTATCAGATGTTTTTCTTTATTTAGAGGCTTTGTAGATTATGTAAAGTAAAGTGTGGTTATGTCTCGTACTTTAAATACCGTGGTCCCTACGGCCTAGTCATATGCATTTTCTTTTGATTTGTTATCACTGTTTATCTTCTTAATGGCATATCAAATGCAGAAACCCCTTATAGTATGTATAGAGAGCACACAGTTACAGGTTGGTTCTCCCGAGTTTTATCGACAATGGGTGTCAGTCTGCCCTAACGGGACTTTGGGGCATGATAAGAGAATAGTTGAAGATGGCCCAAAGTCACCAAAGTCCTATACCGATGTAAGGAGAAGGGATCTTGAATTCCAAGTTAGTGATTGGGCTTATTTGAAGGTGTCATCCATGAAGGGTGTGGTCCATTTTGGTAAGAAGGGCAAGTTGAGCCCAAGATATGTGATTCCTTATAGGGTAATGAGAAGGTTTGGCAAGGTAGCTTATGAGTTGGAATTGCCTAGAGAAATGGATTCGGTTCATCCGGTGTTTCATATGTCCATGTTAAGTAAATGTCTAGGTGATATGAATTCCATTGTCCCTCTTAATATTATGGGTGTTGCTATAGATAATTTGGCATATGAAGAGGTTCCAATTTAGATTTTTGATAGACAAGTAAGGAGATTGAGGAACAAAGAGGTGGCTTCTATTAAGGTCCTTTGGTGGAATCAACAAGTTGAGACTGCTACTTAGGAGGCCGAAGTAGACATGCAAAAGTGATATCCTTACCTTTTCCACTTCACTCAAGCCTATGGTATTGATTTAAGTCTTTATATGATCTCAAGTCTTAAGTTCAGCCCTCATGTCATTGCATATGTTCATGTTTAAATTGACTAAGTTCATGATAATTTTACACTTATGAGATTTTAAAATAACCTTTAATGGCATTATTTCTTATGTAGGCTGAAATTGTTGTTTAGGTCTCTCACATATGTTTCTTTGACATTCTGGGATAAATGTTCCTAGGGGGAGATATTGAAAGAACCCCAAAAAGTACCCAAAAATGTGCCTCGAAAGTGCCTGCGATATCAAAATTCCAACTTCATATTCTTATTTGGAATGGCATTTTGAATGAAAAATGGGTCTAACCCTAATTTAAGAGAAAATGATTAGCAATTACAGTTTTTCAAAATTTCATTTCTAGAGAGCTTTTCGTTCCCCTAGTGAGACGCGCCAAGGGCACGCACTAGTGTAAATTTTTGGCCAGTTTTGACTTTGGTCCAAGACTTTAAAGTCTTAGGCCTAAGTGTTCCTAAATGTTTAAAGGGCATATACTTAGCCATTTTTCTCCCTCATATTATCCTAAACATTCCACAATACTTATTCAAATGCTTAGCAAAATATTTTACTCCTAAACTCAAGTCTCAAAACCCTCTCAGGATTTAAGGATTTCATCTCAAGCTTCAAGTCTCCATCTACAATCTTCTTCAAGTTTATCTCTTAATCTAAGGTATGTGGTTTTATTTTATGTGTTCCTTTCACCCATGATACCCATGCTCTCTCTTTACCCAAAATTGTATGGTTTAAAGTTGATTTATTCATGGGTTTTATCTATTATGAAAATCACTACACACTATGTTAAGGTTCATGATATTATGACTATTTTACCATGTTTTGGCCTATGAATCTAAAGTATATTATAAGATTTGATGAAGGTTTTTGATGTATATTACTTGAGGGTGTTACCAAGTGCCCATTGAAGGCGTTACATTGAATTTTCTAGCATGATTTCACTCTTGAATTGCATGGTTTTACACTAGCACTACACACCCTCTAAGTGTTTGATAAAAGGTCTGGTTATGTCTTATTGAGGAGTTGACAGCTCTATGCTTATATTATGAGTTGAATAACTATATGTTGATAAAATGATGATAAAATGATGACAAAATGCATGTATGTATATGATGGTTATATGATGATGAAATGAGAATAGAATAATGATAATATGCGTGCATGCGTATGATGGTTACATGATGATGAAATATATGTTTGTATATAATGACTATATGCAGATGAGAGGGATGAATGTATAAATCTTGTTGTTCTATATAGTGTTAGTTGGTGACCATGTCCTACTTGGGGGTTGCGCGTCAGGTAATCGTGTCAAGGGGTTCATAAATTAGTAACCTATTGGAGGGTTAGTACTACGGTCACCATAGGCAGTAGGGTGTTACTATACATCAACCTTGTTGGGAGTTTGTACCTATTAACCTATCGGGAGGTTTGTACTCTGGTCACCAAGGGTGGTAGGGTGCAACTATTCGTCAACTATGTTGGGGGTTTGTACCCATCAACCTTTTTATGGGGTTTCTACTCCATAAACCATGTTGGGGGTTCATATTCACCAACCCATTGGGGGTTTTGTACCTCAAAAACCTCATGAAATGGTTCATACATCATACACTTCTCCAAGCAGGTGATAGGCTTTGGATTGCATTAAGAAATGGTCACTCCCTATGCATATGTTATGTTCTATGAAAGTACATTTTGACTCAAGCGTCTTCTAATCATGTCATATTGCAATATGCTCATCTATTATCTAATCAAGCATTTCGATCACAATGCCTATTTAATTGTTGCATTGTATCCTACATGCTTAGTACATTCAAATGTACTAATACATACTCTATGACTACATGATGTCACCATATAGGAACCCGTGTACCGCTTGATCATTCTCCTCCTCCACATGGCTAGTAAAACTTCTATCTAGCTTATTGGTGAGTCCTCTACTCCGGGGATGTTACTTGTGATCTCTTGCTATGTATTAAGACTTCCCCTCTTGATTTACGTATTGACTATGAGGATAAGCCCGATTACTTTATCTTGGCCCCTGCTCTTATCTATATAGTTTTCACATCCTGAGAGGGTACCCTAGACGTGACTAACACTCAGAGATTATTACTAGCCCCCAATCGGACCATCTAGTCTAATTTGCCTTTATTCAGTCAATTTATCAGTGGAAGAAATAAGATAATAATAGTAATGCAATTATATTTGTGGGCTTAATACTATCAATATCAATCTATCGTAGAAAAGATATAATGCCAAAAGAAAATTTGAATATAAACAAAGGAGAGGGAAAGAACCCCAAACATCAACATCACCGTCTACGTCTGTGAGGCTTCTATACTATAGTTTGAGATGGTACTATAATAGGCCATGACTACTAAAAAACAAGTAAAATACTATGAACCAACAGAAAATAAACATCCTCCGAATGTAGGGGAGGACTCACCACTATCTGGAAAAGATTGTTTGAACCTCAACGATCGGGCTGTTGAAGCCCTCGTTCTATCGAGTCTGCATCATAAAATGATGCAGCCCCATAGGGACGTTAGTACATGACATGTACTTTATGTAAAATGGGCTAAAGAAAAGTAAACAATATATAATCAATCCTCAATCACTCAACCTCACCTCAGAGTAATGCACCTGACTCTATCATCTCACTATCTATCAAACATCAAACATTCACATCACATTGGAGTTCTGTAATCATGAAGACTATCTCAGAGTTTCTATAACCAATAACCACTACCTATGAGCTGGTAGTGATACAATGAAGAGTTATCGTTACCACATCTATCCAGTACCTTTTTAGGATAAAGGAAGAGTCTATTAGTTGATCTAAAAGTCTGTCAAGTCCTCTTTTAAGACAAAGAAATGTCTGCTTTCACAGAAATATCTATCCTCTACTACACTGACCACGTAGTTTATGAGTACGAGTGGGACTCACTCCTACACATTTCAGTGATAATACTCCTCCAGGAATCAATATGCTCATAAGTCTATTAGTCCATCAAGAACTCTCATCCCCCAACCTCTACAGGCAACAATATCTTTCCAAATTCAAGGGAAATATACTCATTCAACTCTATCAATATTAATTTTAGCTATCACAGTCATCAACACACTCACCTCCGAACTCAAACTCAGTCACACATTACATTCATAAAATCAAGGCTCTAAACATCTCCCTAAGTTCATTGTTCAAGTCTTTATAGATTGAATTTGTAAGGGTTATATCATAATCACATAATAATATATATGTACAGTAAACTTTAAGCATGATAATCATCAATTTTAAGATATGAAGTGTAATTTAAAGTGTATATTTAAGAAGTAAAGATAATATTTAAGAAACTTTCAAGAAAACCTTAAATCAAGACTCTAAGTATCAATCTTAGATCATAACTTTACATTGGCACTTCAAAGAACAATTTCACGCTTTTGGGTATCCCTTACATACCTGGGAATGGAGATCCTTCAAAGATTGGGGTCTCTTTGAAAACCCTATGGTTCTCTCCTCTTCTTCTCTTAGGCTTAAGTAAACAGACTTAGAAAAAACTATTGGTTTCAACCCTTTATGCATGAAAATATGCTTTAAAACTATTTTAGAGGTATTAAAATATATTAGGAAGGTTGAAATTACCCTACCCAAATTAAAAGAAACAAAATAATTTTTTGAACACAGGTGCGCATCGCAGATGGGGCCCGCATGTACCAGTGTTTTTCACAACTTTTTCATATGTCCAGCTCCCATTGAAAAGAGCAAGAAAAACTTAAAAGTTGCTCCGTGCCCCTGGTGCATCGTGGAGGCGATGCGAAGAACACACTATTCCTATCAAATATTAGACATTTAAAAAATTGACCCGACTTATTTTAAGTTAGGTCGAGACCACTCTTTTACTCAATTTTCTACGCTGCTCGGAAATTCAGTCTTAGATTTTCCATCAGAGCTTGGGAAGATGCATTGTGTGCATGATTGATTTTTAAGGGTGTTTTGATAATTTTATGGGGTGTTACATCATCTCCTCCTTGGAAACATTCATCCTCAAATGATAAGTAAAGGTCTAACATAAACAAGAATAACCCCAGAACTCATCTCATATCTCACTCGGTAATACTCGAACTCTCACTCTCCATTATCTATCTATCTCTGTCTTAGACATCGGGAGCAGTATAAAATAATGGAAAGAAACATTTGGAACTAATCAGAATAAGAATATTTACCTTTAACATTGTCATCACTTGGCAGGAATAGATGCCGGTATTTGAGTTTCATTGCTTCCTTAGCTTCCCATGTAGCTTCCTTACCAAATTGATTCCTCCATAAAACTTTAACGAAGACTATATCTTTATTACTAAGCTTAAGAACCTATTGGTCAAGAATTTGGACTGGAATTTCCTTACATGATAAGTTATCCTTCACACCCGTACTCTCCACCAAAATATCTAAGGTTGGATCCCCCAAACACTTCCTCAACAAAGATACGTGAAACACCGGGTGAACCCCGTCTCACAAAGAAGGTAAGTCTAACTCATAAGCAACTTTTCTAATCCTTCTTACAATCTAATATGGTCTGATATAACAGGGACACAACTTCCCCTTCTTGCCAAATCTCATTATACCCTTCATGGGTGACATCTTCAAGTATACCCAATCATCTACTTCAAACTCCAAGTCTCTTCTTCTCACGTCCGTATATGACTTCTAGCGACTCTGGGTTGTCTTCAGCCTTTCCCTGATGAGTTCCACTTTCTCCATAGACAGGTGTACAAGGTCAGACCCAATCAACTCAGCTTCACCCACCTAGAACCAACCTCTCGATGATCTACACCTTCTTTCGTATAATGCCTCATGTGGGGCTATCTGAATGCTGGTATGATATATATTATTGTACGCAAACTCAATCAACGGTAAGTAATCATCCCAACTTCCCTTGAAGTCAATAACACATGTCCTTAACATGTCTTCCAAATTTTGAATAGTTTGCTCTGCCTATCCATCAGTCTGAGGGAGAAAAGCAATATTCAAATTCATCTTAGTACCCAATCCCTTCTGGAAGGATCTCTAAAATTGAAAGGTGAATTAAGCTCCTTTGTTAGAGTTAATGGACAAGAGAACCCCATGCAACCTTACAACCTCACGAGTATACAGTCGTGTGCATACTCCTTAACAGTTTTAGTTGTCTTAACTTCCAAGAGGTGGGAAGATTTCATTATCTTATCAACAATTACCTATACTAAATCATGTTGCTTTAAGGATCGGGGTAAGCCCATGATAAATTCCTTCTTGATAGTCTCACACTTCCATTCGAGAATTTCAAAATTCTATGCCAATCCACATGGTTTCTGATGTTCAACCTTAACCTGTTGGCAATTAGGACACTTAGAAATGAATTCAGCAATGTCCTTCTTCATCCCTTTCCCCCAATAGACTTTCCTCAAGTCGTGGTACATCTTGGTGGAGCTAGGATGGATATAATATCACATGATATGAGCCACAGCTATGATTTTGTCTCGAACATCATCAACATTTATTGCACAAAATCTCCTTTGATTTCTCAATAGCCCATCTGCCCCTTTGGAGAAAACCATCACTTTCTACTTGTGAATCCTTTCTTTCAATTAGAGTAAGACATTGATTTGGTCTAGCTTCTTTCACCTCAAACACTAAGAATGAATCAAACCCGTTCTGAAAATTGACCCCACCTTAGTTGCTCTCCCCGAGTTACACTCCCAATCAAGATAACCTATGCACTTCCTTGGCTAATTCTCTTTTCCCCTCCTTCAAATGGGTAGTGCTACCAATGGACATCCTGCTAAAGGTATGACCAACAATGTTAGACTTACCTGGGTGAGCTCATATCATAATCGTCGAGCAACTCTAGCCACCTCCTTTGTCATAGGTTAATCTCTTTTTGACTGAATTCGTACTGCAAACTCTTATGGTCAATGAAAATATCCACATGTACTCCATACAACTAGTGATGCCAGATCTTAAGTGTGAATACCACTGCTGCCAACTTTAGATCATGGGTCGGGTAATTCTTCTCATAGATTATGGGCTTCTTGGAAGTAAAAGCTATCACCTTCCCTCTCTACATAAGCACACACCCTAATTCAATTCTGGATGCATCACAATATATTATGAAGTCACCCGTCCCGTCTAACAAGGTCAACATGGGTGTTGTAGGCAATCTAGTCTTTAATTCCTGAAAGCTCTTCTCATATGCCTTAGACCACTGAAACTTTGTCTTCTTCTCTGTCAGCTTTGTCAAGGGGGCTGATAGAGAAGAGAAACCTTCAACAAAACTGTGATAGTGCCCTACTGAACCCAACAAACTTCTTATTTCTGTTGAAGAAGTTGATCTTGGCTAGTTCTTAACTACCTCAATCTTCTGCATATTCACTCGAATACCATCTACTTAAATAACATGGTCTAAGAAAGACACTGACTTGAGCCAACACTCACACTTGGAGAATTTTGCATACAACTCATGATCTTTGAATGTTTGCAAAACCACTCTAACATGATTAGCATGCTCCTCTTCATTCCTCTAGTACACTAGAATGTCATTAATAAATATGATCATGAACATATTAACATACGATCTGAATACCCTATTCATCAAGTCCATGAAAGGTGCAGGCGCATTTGTAAACCCGAAAGACATGAACAAAAACTCAAAGTGGCCATACCGTGTCCTAAGGTTGTCTTTGGAATATTACTTTCCCTCACCTTCAATTGATGGTAACGCTATCTGAGGTCTGTCTTGGTGAAACAAGTAGCACCCTAAAACTGATCAAAGAGATCATCTATTCTAGGCAGAGGATACTTATTCTTTATGGTAACCTTATTGAACTACTGGTAGTCTATACACATCTTTAAAAACCCATCTTTCTTACGCAAAAATATGGTTGGAGCACCCTAAGGTGAGATACTAAGCCTTATAAAACATTCTCTAACACGTATTTTAATTGTTCTTTCAATTCTTTCAACTTTGTGGGGCCCATTCAATTAGGTGGAATTGAGATAGGTTTAGTGTTGAGAAGAACATCAATCCCAAAGCGAATCTCCCATTCGGGAGGGACTTCAGGATCATCATTAGGAAATACCTTAGGAAACTTATTCACAATTGGGACTAACTCAGGAGTAGAAGGCTCAATATCATTAGACTGTAGTCACACAATATGGTACATACAACCCTTGCAAAATGAACTTTTGAGCTCTAAGATAGGATATTAATTTACCTTTAGAGGCAACAGAACTCCCTTTCCACTCTAAGACAGGCTCATTAGGAAACTAAAATTTAACAATCCGAATTCTACAGTCAACAGAAGCATAACAAGCATGGAGCCAATCCATTCCCATTATTATGTCAAAATCAACAATCTCCAACTCTACTAAATCCGCTAAAGTGTCTCTATGATAAATAGACCATATAATCCATGTAAAACCTCTTAGCTAGGATGTTACACTTGACTGTATGGCACGAACTAAAGAATGGAAAGAAAGTAACAACTCCTAAATGCCACATGGCCTCCTTCTTATAAATGTGGTGCATAACACATCGATAAACAAGATTCTACGTAGACACAGCTTTGTAGACTCCCTAGGATGACCCGCTCTAATACCACTTCTTTCAAGCCCCAAAGTCCCATTAGGGCGAACTAGCACCTATTGCCAATAAGGCTCAGAATAATTAACTGTATCTATGTGTAACTATATGCTTTTTATACGTATTATAAGAGATTTCTACCTTTGACATTCCTTAAAGCAACTTGGAGCTTGGTAACAACAGCTAAATATCCTGTACTCCTACTGGGGAGATCGACTAGCACAGGTCCCCTATAAGGGACGTCAGTACGAGATAATGTACTGAGTATGTAAGACAGGAAACATTGTATATAATATAACAACTCAAGTAAAACTATACACTAGTGTAGCATAAAACACCACCTTTAGTTATACTATGAGATCATGTACTTTATGTGCTTTATATTGCTTTACCTTTACTGTAGAATTTGTACTGTAAAATTTATGCATATCTGTAATACAAATGGCCAACTGATCAGTGATAAACTATATTGGGTTCGTCCCTCACTAGATTCTTCCTTAACCCCTGGGGCTACCCCCCATAATAAGATGTTTCCCTGGCTATGTGATTATTCCACCACTTGGGATATCGGAATCGTCCCTTTGCTAGGTTCTTCCTTAAATCCCTTGGGCTACCACCCATGATAGAATCGTCCTTGGCTAGGTGTTACTTCTATCCCCTCGGGCTACCACCAATCAAAACTGTATACTTTGTCTTTCAATTACCTTTGAGATGGTTCTTTTGGTGGTCACAATATTGGAGATGTAGGACTGTATAAGTAGCATGTGACATGTAGATAATCATACAGGACAATATGACAAATAAAAGAGTACATTGGATAAATAATAAAATGCATATGAAATGGAACAACTTGTGAACTTTATTCCATAACAAGAAGTCATGTAACTTGGTATCTAAATATGTATGCAGTTTTGAAGGTGACTATGTATGGAGTTATATGAACATGTGCAAGAGTGGAGACATGGTTGATAGTTGTGTCGGAGTTGGTGAATGCCTTTATATACCAAGGAAAGATCTATATTTCATGCCAAGTGATACGAAATCAAGTAACCTTACATACCTCGTCGTCGGACCTTGTTACTATCTCAACATAACCTTTACTTCCTCCAAATACTTATCTACAATATAGTAGGAGATAAAACTAGCATTAATAGCTAATAGATACACCTTGTTATCTCAATCACATATGAAAACAATACATGGGCAGTAAGTGGGCGATTATAAACCCAAACGTATGCCTTTAGCCTTTCTGCCCCTAATCATATTTTATAACACACATTAGCATGCACATATCATGTACAACCTATTTTAATGTCATAACAGTCCTAAAACAGCCCACAAAGCACAAAACATCACAATGTCACACAATCTAAAAATGGACAGCATAACGTTACCTTCCTTCACTACAATTCGACGTCGACAACCCCAAATTTATTCCAAATTTAACCAAACTTTTCCAGAAACATTTACATATATAAATAGACCTAAAACATCGTTATAATAGCACTTAAGAAGTAACAAAGTATGTGAGCTAATAGCTTTATAGGCAACAGCCTGCAAGTTCCAATCAACATGACACTTAATATAACTCGATAAAATGCACTTGCTAAATAAAACCAAAAGTAGAGCAGCAACCTTAGGGTGATGTTTATAAATCAAACCATGTTAAGAACATAGTTCTATTCATAATACAACTCACAAACCATAGATAAATCACCAAAATAAAAGAAACAGTTGAAGCAACTTTCTGCACAGAATCTGTCCAACAAATTTCAGCAAGCGTAACTAGCATCTATTTCTTGTTTTTCATGATGAAAATATACTAAATACACTATAATTATTTAAATTTATCTTCAAGGTTTAGAGTATCCTTACGAACCCTAAAAGAGTCATTTGGCTACTTCACAAAGTTGAGAAAAATTGAGAGGAAATTAAAGAGCAAATCTGATTTTTTGAGGTGAAGTTGAGAAATGACCTTTGGTAGCTGCTTTGACTCCTTTTTATAGTGTACTTTGGCCGACCTACCTAAGGCATTCTTAGACTTGTTTCACTAAGGAGGTGATTTAGCTCCTTTCTTGTAACACCCCACACCTTACAATACTAGTACAAGTCAAATGAAACATAACATGGTTTGGTCAAATTAGCGCTAATTTTCAAAAGTGCTTTAATTGTGTGTTAATGGGCTATCTGTGCATCTAACGCTTGAGAGGATTGAGTGTATATATGTTTTGTGTAGAACTGAGTAGATTATGGCCTTAAATGAAGTAAGAGAATTAAGGTGATTGTAGGACTTAGAAGCTAGCAGGTGAGTCACCTACTTGCTTAGCTTAAATCGCTAACTAAACGGAGACGAGGCTCGATGTTGAATTTGTCCAAGTTCGGTTGTGAATAAAGTCCATGTTAAGGGTGAAACTTTAGCACATGTGTTAGTATCATAAATGGTCTACATTTTCAGCAAAACAAGTATAATAAAAAGGGACCAAATACATCACAATGCAATTACCAAATTGGGCCCAAAACTAAGTGAAAGTTGGAAAATAGGCAGCCCAAGTCCATCAAGTTGGTGCTCCAAAAGGCCCAAATTAAATGAGAAAGGAGCTGCATCAATTCCTTAGTGAAATAAGGCTGAGAATGAATTAGTTAGGTCTGCCAAAGTACACTATAAAATGGGGTCAAAGCAGCTCCCAAAGGTCATTTCTCAACTTGACCTCACAAAAATCAGATTTGCTCTCTACATTTCCTCTTAACTTTTCTCAACTTTGTGAAGCAGCCAAACGACTCTTTTAAGGTTCTTAAGGAGCCTATAAACCTTAAATAGAAATTTAAGTTATTATAGTTATGTATTTAGTATAGTTGTTATGTATTTAGTATAGTTTCATCATGAAAAATAAAAAATAGATGCTAGTTACGCTTGCTGAAATTTGTGGGACAGATTCTGTGCATAAAGTTGCTGCACCTTTTCCTTTTTTTTTGGTGATTTCTCTATGATTTTTGAGTTGTATTATGAAGAGAAATTCGTTTTATTAATATGGTTTGAGTTATAAACATCACCCTAAGGTTGCTTCCCTGGTATTGGTTTCATTTAGCAAGCGCGTTTTATCGAGTTATCTTAAGCGTCATGTTGATTAGAACTTGCGGGTTGTAGGGTGTAAAGCTATTAGCTAACATACTTAATAACTTCTTAAGTGATATATAAGAATTTTTTATATTGGTTTATATGTGTAAATATTGCTGGAATAGTTTTGTTAAATTTGGAATAAATTTGGGGTTGTCGACGTTGAATTGTAGAGAAGGAAGGTAACGTTCTGCTGTCCATTTTTAGATTGTGTTGAATTGTGATGTGTTGTGATTGTGGGCTGTTGTAAGACTATTATGACATTAGAATAGGCTATACATGATGTGTACATGCTAATGTGTATTAGAAAATATGATTAGGGGCAAAAAGGTTAAGGGAATACGCTCGGGTTTATAATCACCCGCTTGCTGCCCACGTATTATTTTCTTATGTGATTCGGATGCCAAGGTATATCTATTGGCTTTTAATGCTAGTTTTATCGCCTAATATGTTGTAGATAAGTTTTTTGAGGAAGGAAAGGTTATTTTGAGATAGTCACAAGGTCTGATGATGAGGTATGTAAGGTTATTTGATTTCATATCACTTGGCATGAAATATAGATCTCTCCTTGGTACATAAAGGCATTC
>JAOTQJ010139563.1:0-39120 GCA_025642045.1 Solanum sejunctum | reverse complement strand
ACTGATGCTCTGCCTTTACCTACTAGCGATTGAGGCATCATGACACATATTCTACAATATCCCTTTACATACCATCCAAACAGTAGTGTTGTCTCAAGTACCGATATATCTTAGTTGTACTGAATCAGATCCCCCACTCTAGGAACACACAACCGACCATCAAATCTGAGGACGCTATCTAAATCAATTGTAGCCTAACCCCCTAATGCCCTGTAACACTCTGCAAATACCATAACCACCAATAGGAAGTCATACGTGGTGTAGTTATACTCATAGGCCTATAACTAGCGGGAAGCATAAGCAATAACTCAACCTTGATGCATCAATACACAACCGAACCCAATATGGAAGGTGTCAAATTATACAATAAAGCTCTGTACATTAATAGGGAGGGTCAGCACAACAATGGTAGTCAACAGCTCCTTCAACCTCAGAAAGTTGGCCTAACACTCATCAGACCACACAAATAACACACCCTGGAGAGTCAATTGAATCAAGGGACCAAAAATAGTGGAGAAGCGCTCAAGAAATCGTCTATAGTACCCTGCCAACTGGATAAAACTCCAAATCTCTATCACTGAAATGGGCCTAAGCTAGTCACAAATTGCCTTGACCTTAGCCAAATCCACTTTAATACCCTTGCCACACTCCATTTGACCCAAGAAAGTCACAAACTCAGGCCAGAACTCACACTTAGAGAATTTAGCATACAACCTATGATCTCGGAGTTTCCATAGCATAATACGGAGGTGGTGGTCATATTGCTCTTGAGTTAGTGAATAAACCAGAATATCATCAATAAAAACCATAATAAAGGGGTCCAAATATGATCAGAATATCGGAGTCATTAGGTCCATAAATGTATCAAGGGATCAGCCAGCACAAAAGGCAGGAATAGGAACTTATAATACACATAATGGGTTCGAACGATAGTCTTCTAAATATCCTACGCCTGGACCATCACTGGTGATTCCCCGATTGCAAATCAACCTTAGAAAACACTGCTGCCCATGCAACTGATCAAATAAATCATCAATATACTGCAAAGGATAATAGTTCTTCATCGTCACCTTATTCAACTATCGATAGGCAATACACATCCCGAGAGTCCAATCTTTCTTTGTCACAAATAAGCTAGGATCTCCCCATGGAGAAACTGAAGCTATGTACTAAGCTCCTTAAGCTCCACAAAAGCCATTTGGTATGAAGGAATAGATATGGGCTTAGTGGCCGACTTGACCTTTATCACAAAATCAATCCCCCACTTAGGCGGTAACCCAGGCAAATCTACTAGAAATACATCAGGAAACTCACATATAACCAACACGGACTCCAAATTAGGAGCCTCAAATATCACATCATGCACATGGGCTAAAAAAGCTGAAAACCTTGCAGATATCAATCTCTAAGCCTGAATATAGGATATAATACTCATCGGTATGCGACTCACAAAACCCTGCCAAACCACTGGAGACATCTTCAGCATCACCAAGATGACAGTCATCGTATAACATTCTAATACAACATGATGTAGGGCCAACCAATCCATACTAATAGTAAGGTCAATGTCCAGCATATCAAGTAGTATCAAATCAACTCAGGTGTCAAAGCCTTAAAGAGTAACCACACAACCTCTTGCAAACTCGCTCTACCACAAGTAAATTCCCCACTAGAGTTGATACCCGAACCTAGGAGGAAAGAGGTTGGGCAGTCATACCCAGGCAGGAAATATAATACACAAATGTATATAAGAATGTGGAACTTGGATCAAATATAGTTGAAGCTGGCTATTGGCATACAAAAATCAAACCTATGATAGCCTCAGCAAAAGCCTCAACCTCGGTATTTGCTGGTGTGGCATAAAGATGGCCCTGATGGCCTTCCACTCGAGCATCACTATTGCCCCTAGCTCTACTGTGCTTTATAGGGGCCCTTTGAAACCCTACTAATATTCCTGCTGGTCCCCATGATCTCTATACTGATTACCCTAATAACTATGATCCTGACCCGTACCCTTGTCATTGAGTGAAGGAGATGACGTGGTGGGCTGTGGGGCGGTACGTGTTGCTCTATGCTCTATGAACCAATGATCTGGTGTCCCGCACCTAAAATAGCCTAGACTCTATGGTCACGGTCATACTACCCTAATCCAACTGCCCTTGAAAAAGCTGAGTCACTCTCTATTTGTCTACGCCCAACAGGGTAAGATGAAATACCTCTACTAAAAGTAATCCCTAATTGCTATCATAAAAAGCTCGTAATGACGCCTGGTTCAACTGGCTAGCCTGACAATGCTGGCCTTTCCTCAGGGGATAGTCCCTCGGAACTCAAAACCCTGCCTAGGAACCACTAGATTCTCCCTTACATCTAGCCCATTTATCGCTGTCCCATTGGGGCTCGTGACTAATCTAATCTAGGGAGCCAGAATGATCAACAATATCCAAAAATAAACAATTTGAGGTCACCAATGTGTGGGTGCCATTCTCAGTTAAGGCCTTAATCTTAGCAAAAAATAGTGAAGTTCGCTCCTTCTCAAAAGGAAAAATAGCTATAACATATCGGGAGATCACTTAGAACCTAAACTTATACTGTGACAAGGATATCTGTCGCTGCTCAAGTTGTATAAAATAATCTTAGTGCTTGTCCCTAAAACTCGTAAGGATAAATCTTGTCATAAATTCATCTGTAAACTTTGCCCAAGTCAAGGATATGGCATGTGTTTTTCTGGTATCTCGACAAGTCCATGATCAATGTATAGTAGTACCATCTAGTTGATAAATAGTAAACTTAACACCTCGAGGCTCCAATAGTCAAAAGGCCAAAAAGTGCTCTTATATTCTGTTAAGAACTCCTGCGCATCCTTCCCTAATACTCTTGAAAACCTCAGTGGAGCTAATCTCAGGAAGTACCGAAGTAGTCATTGGTCCTAAAATGGTATTACTCCCTTGGGCCGAAACCTTTGGAACAATAGGATCTAATAGTGCTTGAACTGGAGGAGATGGAGTTGGTGCCATACCCTACTGTAGAGCTCTTAGCGCAACTAGGAATTATCCAAGAATTACCTATACCTCCAGGGTCACTGCAAAAGCGGCTGGGGGAGTTGGTGTCTCCGGCTGGGGCGGAGCAAGGTCATCTGGTCTTTACTTAATGGACTCATGGGACTTCTCCCTATTAAGGATAGACAGTGCAACCTTACCCTACCGCTACCCCAAACTTGACCTCAACCTTGTCCTTTGTGCATCATATCTGCAAAAAACAAACAGAGTTAGATTCTCAAGACTAGAAGGATCGTAGACAATATCACGCAACTAGAATCAATAACACAGAAGGATTCCTAAACATTCGATAGCCTCCTTGAGATAAGCCATTGGTATCTTCGTACCCGTCCACTAGACTCTATTAGACGGTAGCTCTATACAGCTGAGACCAATGAACCTTAGGTTTTTATACCAACTTGTCACGACTTGATCCCGGTCATGATGGCGCCTATTAAATCCTACACACAGGCAAGCCAATCCCAACCTAGGGTACTTGTCCTAGCTTTCTAGTTTATCATGACCCGAGCCTAGGAAGTAGGAGTGACATGGAAAATAGGAACTCGAGACTCCCCAAACAAGCCTCATAACATCCATATACATATCATCAGTTCGTAAGCATTTAAACAAGAGACAAACACATAGTTATAAAGGATGGGAAAGTACGACTCATGCAATTGGGATGTCATAGGAATAGGGATTTGCATGGATTCACATATCACATAACACATAAGAACTAAAGGGATGGTAAGTATGACTCACGTTAGGAGGATAGAAAGGGCTTAGGACTTTAAACATTTCCTATCTCGTAATAGACATATCATCGTATTATTAACATTAAAGGGTAACCACAGCCATAAAATCCATAAGAAAATAGCATAATACAACATGAAATTATATCTAGAGTTCATATATTGTCCAACAAATGCCTCTAAGTTTTAGAATAGGAGGGGGCCAAGACATGTCCTGTGCTCATCCTCAAAGTAATTAACACATAAGGAAAAATAACATAGTGGGTAGATAGTAGGTGGCTTGTCTTTGGATGATAAGATTCAACCACAATCAATCCTTCACAAACCAAGCTAACTATCAAGAGGTGGATCAAAATAGTCTCTGAACCCTAGGTTAGCTCATGTAGGCAAAGAGTATGTGTTAATATGTTTGAATGTACAAAGTATGTGGGCATGCAATGTGTACGATCTTATTAAACCTATATTTAATGTTAAATGACAAGGGCACATATAGAAACAAGTATATAAGAAAGAATAATATATCAATATCCCATGAAATCCATGATGCATTAATGTCAAACGACTTTGAACATAAAAAGGATGGGACCTCAACCGACATTTGACCAAGTGAGCTATATCTTGGAACTTCGTCATCTTTCCCACAATGGATAAAGATGTAACCTTCTTTCAAAGGTAGATCCATTAACATTCATCATCCCTTAAAAGGGAATAAATATGAACCTATGTTTGGCGCATAGTTATAAGAAAGGAGTAAGGACCCTTAGGGATAGCCCTCCCTGCATCTAATCTCATTCGATGCTAAGTCATCATTCCATAGGAATACATATACATATTTGTGCTTGGCAAAGAGGAAAAGTCTAGTCGAATCATAATAATGTATACTTAGGCTTAAAAGCCAAACATACTTCATAATCACGCATACTTGGACTAAAAAGTGAAATCGTACTTCATGTCATGCTTTCATGCATAGGAATAGATCCGTCATACATATATATTTGGTATTGAACATCCATCATTGCCCAAAGAGCCATATCATAGACATTATGTGATCACATTCTTTTCATACCCATACTTTCCTTGAAACATAGACATCATCATAATTGGACTTATTCCACTTTATAAACATCATGAAAAATAATATTCATGTATACATATGCCATGAATGATGAGAGAATAATATGGAAAATAGAGATTCACACTTAAAAATCAATAATATAATATAAAATCCAAGTAAATCTATGAATAAATTCACATTTAAATCATAATTTAGGTTACCTATGCTTAAATCTAACATTTAAGGGGACATGCATATTCAAATCCTCATAATATCAATTCTATTCAACATATTAGGGCCTAAATGACGTTAAAAACGTCAATTAAACATAGCTCATATCTCAATTGAATCAAATAATCCATAATTTAAAGGACCCATATTAAAAGTAAACTTAATTTCATAAATCAAAGTGTAAAAGAGCTTGGGTTCTTCAACGTTGAAAGGGACCATAAATCAATCCCATATACATTAGCTAATTAAGAAGAATCGAGAAGAAATTGATTGAAAAAGAAGACCCTTCCTTGAGCTCCAAGCTAATCCCCAATGACACACTTGAGAGGAGTTCTTTATGTGAGAAAATTTGAATATTTTAAGTGTGTTGAATGAATTTGAATAAGAATAGAGGAGTATAGGTCTTTTTAGAGGTTTTTAATAGGCTATAATGTCATAAATGACCTTTAGGAATAACTAAAATTACAAGAAAAAGCCATTAATGAAATGAGCTTAAAAAGTAGCCAGGGGTCCCATCAAGAAGTCTCATGGCTCATGTGATGTCACATGAACTATTGTTGTTCGTGAGACAACACTCAATAAATGTTCCATTGGCCAAGTTTTGAAACGGTGATTTTATACCTAGAAAACATCCGCACCAATACCCTCGTCGGACCCCACAAGACCCATGTAGGGGCTCGATGTGAGGTGCCTTAGCCAAAAAGTGGTTTTCAAGCCTAAGGTTCCTGCACGAGCCACTTCACGGCCAGTGGTGAGGCCCACGAGCTGTGAAGGGTCACTTAGTCTTAAACTTCGTCCTAAGCACAAGCACACTACACACAAGGCCAAGGGCCTCCTCAAAGCTCCTTAACACGGCTCATGGACTGCTTCATGGCTCGTGTAGCTGGTCTTGTAGCAACACCTTGGTCAAAAACTTCCTAGAACAAAATTTTCATGCATCATTAACGCCTTACAAGATCTGAATCCTCACATCATCTCCTCCTTGGGAATATTTATACTTGAATGAGCTAGAACATGGCTAGAAAAGTTTGACTTGAACATGAAACATTCTGACACGAAAAGAAAATGCATAATTCATTACTTAAAAATCATAAAACTATTAAAACTCATGTCAAAACATTTTTTAAATTAGTTTTGTGCACATGTATGCATGTTATGTCATGAAACACAAGAGTGAAATAATAAGGACCATTTAGAATGGAAGGAGCCTAATACCTCAGGCTTGAGTAGATTAGAAAAGATAGGGATATCACTTCATCATGTCTGACTCCACCTCCCATGTAGCACTCTCAACATATTGATTTCTCCAAAGCACTTTAACCAAAGCCACATCATTATTGCGAACCCGCTTTACTTGTCTATCCAAGATCTCAACCGGAACTTACTCATAAGATAAGTTTTCCTCAAATTTAGTACCTTCCATAGGAAACTAGGATCACCAATCAATTTACTCAACATAGACACATGGAAAACTAGGTAGATAGAATTCTAATCTGGAGGCAAATATAACTTATAAGCTACATTCCCAATCCACTCCACAATCTCATAAGGACATAAATATTGAGGACATAATTTTCCCTTTTTACCAAAATGTCTTACACCCTTCATAGGCGAAACCTTCACATACACCCAATCACCAACAAGAAACTCAAGATCCCTCTTTCTAACATCGGCATAAGACTTCCGGTGACTTTGAGTTATCTTAAACCTCTCTTCAATCAACTTCACCTTCTTCATGGACTTTAACACAAAATTTAGGTCAATCAAAGAAATCTCTCCCAACTCAAACAATCCCCGAAGATCTATACATTTTTCCATACAAAGCCTCAAACGGTGCCATATCAATGCTAGCATGAAAGCTATTTTTGTAAGCAAACTCGATAAGTGGAAGATAATCATCCAAATTACCATTAAATTGCAAAAACACAAGCCATCAACATATCCTCTAAAGTTGGAATTGTCCTTTCGGTTGTCCATCGGTTTGAGGATGAAGTGCGGTACGTAACTTCACCTTAGTGCCAAGCCCTCTTTGAAATGATTTCCAAAAATGAGAACTAAATTGAGTGCCATGATCTGATATAATAGACGTAGGCACACCATGCAATTTCACCAACACTTAAATGTACAACTTTGCATAATCTTTAACTTTGAACATATTCTTGACCAGTAAGAAA
Organism: Solanum sejunctum; assembly: GCA_025642045.1. Taxonomy (NCBI): domain Eukaryota; kingdom Viridiplantae; phylum Streptophyta; class Magnoliopsida; order Solanales; family Solanaceae; genus Solanum; species Solanum sejunctum. Next base: position 31,874 of record JAOTQJ010139563.1, on the reverse strand, counting down.
TGAGCTAATTTTGTCATCCTATCAATAATAACCTATATAGAATAAAATAGCTTTCAGGTTCAGGGTCATCCAACCACAAAATCCATGTTCATATCTTCCCACTTCCACATGGGAATCTCAATATCTTGAGTCAAACCACCGAGTCATTGATGTTCTACCTTCACTTATTGACAATTAGGGCACTTGAAAAAAAAACTGCTATGTCTTTCTTCATACCGTGCCACCAATACACTTCCCTTAAATCCCGATACAATTTGATGGATCTCGAATGCATGGAATAATAAGAGTTATCGGGTATACTCATGATCACCTCCCTAAAGACCTAAACTTCTAGAACATACAATTAATGTTGATAACAAAGTACATTGTCTCCCCCTTGGGATAAAAACTCTATCGTTTTTATGGCAACCAACTTCTTGAACTCAACTAAGACGGGTCCAAGTCTTGCCTTGCCTTGACATCAATAACTACAGAAAACTCAGCCCCTTTATGAACATGAATACCACCATCATTATATTTATCCAATCTGACACCCAACCTAGCCAAACAGTGAAAATTGTTTACCAATTACTTCTTCCCTTCATCAACCTGGGCAACACTCTCTATAGATGGCCTAAGGAGAGTATCAACTACAATATTTGTCTTGCCGAGATAATATCGAACAGTTATGTCATAGTCCTGAAGGAGTTCCAACCTCATCTTTGGGTCATGTTAAGATCATTTTGGGTGAACACATATTGCAAACTCTTGCCATCGATGAAGACATCAACATGAACCCTATGCAAATAATGTCTCCAAATCTTGAAAGCAAACACCATAACCACTAGCACAAGATCATGATTTGGGTTGTTATGCTCATGCACCTTCAATTGTTTTGACGCATAAGCTATTACCTTACCATGTTGCATAAGCACACAACACAACCTAATCCGATAAGCATCACAATACACCACAAACTTATCTAAGCCATCAAGTAGAGTCAAAACAAGGGTTGATGTCTTTCAAATTCTGAAAACTCTTCTTACATTCATCTGACCATACAAACTTGGCCTTCTTTTTAGTTAACTTAGTCAATGGAGATGCAATGTATGAGAAACCTTCAAGAAATCTCATGTAATACTTAGTAACCTAAGGAATCTTTGAATATCTGAAGGAGTCAATGGTCTAGACCAGTTCTTTATGGTCTCAGTCTAATTTAGATCAACCTTAATGCCATCACCAGACACTAAATGACCAAGAAAAGCTACTTCACCCAACCAACACTCATATTTACTGAACTTAGCATACAATTGCTTCTTCCTCAAAGTATGGAGAACCAACCTCAAATGGTCCATATGCTCCCACTTACTTTGAGAATAAATAAAAATATCATTGATGAAGACAACCACAAAACTATCAATAAATGACTTGAACAGCCGATTCATAAGATCAGTACACACAATTAGAGCATTAGTCAAACCAAACATCACCACAAATTCAAAGTGCTCGTGCCTAGTTTGGAAGGATATTTTGGGAATGTCACACTCTTTGAGCCTCAATTGATGATAACTAGATCGAAGGTCAATATTTGAGAAATGGGTGCCCCCTTGAAGTTCATCAAACAAATCGTCTATCCTTGGCAGCGGTTACTTATTCTTGATGGTTAGCTTATTAGTTGACTATAATCAATGCACATCGAAAGTGACCCATCATTCTTTCTTACAAATAACACTAGAGAATCCCATGGTTATATACTTGGTCTAATAAAGTCTTTCTTCAGGAAGTCTTTCAATTGGTCCTTCAACTCCTTCTACTCAATTGGTGCCATATGATAAGGAGGACTAGAGATAGGTTGAGTATCTGGAAGGAGATCTATGTCAAAGTCTACTTCCCTTTTGGGAGAAATACTAGGAAAATCTATGGTAAATACATCCAAAAACTCATTAACCATCGGAATCGATTCAAGAGTAGGTGGCTAAGACTCCAAAACTCTAAATGTCACAATATAATGGATACACCCCTTAGAAATCATCTTCTAGACTTTGATATAAGAGATAAAATGAACTCTTAATGGCAGAATCATATCTCTCCACTCAAGAACAATCTCACCTAGAAATTGGAATTTGACTTTCTGATTGTACAATCTGTAAAGGCAAATGAAGCATATAATCAATCCATCCCAAGGATAATATCAAAATCAAACACCTCAAGTTCCATAAGATCACACGAAAGGACTTTATGCAAGACAGAGGCAAGACTACCTAGATAGACTCTTTGGGTAACAATAGATTCACCCATGGAAGTATAAATAGAAAAGGGCCCCCTCAAGATTTCAGGGGTCAAACAAAACTTAACATCCAAAAGAGTAGTCATAAATGATAAATTTGCACCTGGATCAAGCAACTTAGAAGCATCAAAATCGAAGACTTTTAACATACTAGTCACCATATCTGGAGCCTCCTCTACTTCTTATTGAGCATGCAAAGGATAGAACCTATTGTTTTGGGGGGTACCACCATGAGAAACGCTTGGTTAGACTTGATCACCTTGAGCTATCTGACTCCTCTCTTTGAGCTTCTCCCCTTCAATTTATTCAGAATTTGTCATGAGCCTAGATATATCCATGTCCTGAATAAGCTTAGCCACATGATATTCTTTCACAACCAAATTAGAGATCCTATAAATAAACTTGTGCATTCTTGCACGAGGTTCAACCACTAGCATAGGAGTGTACTTTTAGTGATTAGCTAACTTAAGGGAATATTCTGTCACACTCATACCACCCTATCTGGGGTTGATAAACTCTACCCTTTTGGCCTCCCTAAGTTCAAGGGGAAAGAAATGATCTAAAAAGTCAAACTTAAACTCTTCTCAACTATCCCTGACATATAACCAATCCTCTCCATCAACCATTCAGTGTACCACACCTGAGCCACATTCTTCAACTAATAAGCAGCTAGCTCAGCTTTCTCCTTTGAAGTTACCCCCATGATAGTTAACACTTGAGAGTGTTCATCAATGAAGTCTTGAGCATCCTCATCAGCTTTTAACCCATAAAACTCAAGAGGATTCATCTGGCTAAAATCTCACACCCTATAAACCAAAGTAGGATCAAGAGGAGAAGGATTAGCCTGCCTATCCTTGTTGGTAACTACTTAATATAACACTCTACATCTTATAATACAAGTGCAATGCAAATTAAACATGATATGATTTGGTCCAATTGGCGCTCATTTTTAAAAGTGCTCGAATCTCATGTTATAAAGGGATATCTGCATCTAAAGCTTAAGAGGGTGGAGTGTATACATATTTTGTGTCAAATTGAGGAGATCACAACCTTAAATGAAGTATAAAAATTAAGGTGCTTATAGGACTTAAGAAGCTAGCAGGTGAGTAACCTACTTGCTTAGCTTAAATTCGCTAACTAAACTGAAGCGAGGCCCGATGTCGAATTTGTCCAAGTCCAATTATGAATAAAGTCTGTGTTAATGGTGTAACCTTGGCCCAAGTTTAAGCATCATAAATGGACTTTATTTTCATCCCAAGAAGAATATAAAAATATCCCAAGTACATCACAACACACTTAACCATTTGGGCCTAAACCAAGTGAAGAGAAGTTTGGAAAATGGGCAGCCAAAGCTCATCAACTTTAAGACCCATTTAGGTGCAATTGCGAGGGTAAGTTTCTGCCTCACCATCTTAATAATATATGGTATTAGGTGGTCAATAGGTTAAAGTAAAGTCATCCCAAATTAGGCCTTTAAAAAGGGATTACAAGTAGCAAATTTCATTCACTCTTAGACTTGGAAAAATTTTAGCTTTCACAACTTTCTCTCTACACTTTCTTAACCTAGCAAAGCAGCCACAAGGAAACTTCTAGAGTTCTTGGAGAATACCTACACCTTGAAAGTAGTGGGAAGTAAGTTTACACATATGTTTAGTATGTTTTTCTTATGAAAAACAGGAAGTATGTGCTAGTATGTTTGTGCTGAAAATTTGTACAACATGTGTTTAGAAAGTTGCTGCACACTTGCCTTTCATTTTAGTGACTTATATATAGTTTGTAGGGTGTATTCTGAAGAAAATCTGCTGTTATTAATATGGTTTGAGTTATAGATCTAAGGTTGCTTCCCTAATTTTGGTTTCATTTAACAAATGAGTTTTATGTGTGCTATCTAAGTGTAATGTTGATTGAAACTTATTGGCTGTTGGATGAAAGGTTATTGGCTCATGTCCTTCATGACTTCTTAGGTGCTACTCCAAGACTATTTTTGGACTATTTTAATGTTTAAATATTGTTGGAATAGTGTGATTAGAGTTGGAACAGGTTTGGAATTGTCGACGTCTAAATATAGTAAAGGGAGGTAATGTTATACTGCCACTTGTAGGTTATATAGAATTATTATGTGTTGTGCTTTGTAGGCTATTGTAGGACTGATATGGCACTAAATTAGGCTTAATATGATGTGTACATGTTAATGTGTATTAGAAAATATGATTATGGGTGGAAAAGTTGAAAGAATATGCTCGAGTTTATAAATACCCGTTTGCTGCCTGGTTTTTTTTTTTTTGTGATTGGGCTGCCAAGATGTATCTATTGGCTGCTAACGCTATTTTTATCACCTAATATGTTGTAGGTAAAACTTTAGAGTAAGGTAAGGTAAGGTTATCTCAAGGTAGTAACAAGCTTGTATAATGAGGTATGTAAGGCTACTTGATTTTGTATTGTTTGGCATGAAACATAGATCCTTCCTTGGCACATAAAGGTGCTTACAAACTCTAACACAACTATTAACTGTGTCTACACTCTTGCACTTGTCCATATGATCCCATATATAGTCACCTTAAAATCTGCATACACATATGGATACCAAGTTACATGGGTTCTTTTTGTGAAATAAAGTTCACGAGTTATTTCATCTCATACGCATTTCATTATTTATGTAACATACTCTATTCATTGTCATATTGTCTTATATGATTATATACATTTCACATGCTATATATATAGCCCTACAGCTCTAATATTATGACCACTAAAAGAATTTTCTCAAAGGTAATTTAAAGATAAAGTAAAGTATATTGCTTATTAATGGGTGGTAGCTAGAGGAATGGAAGAATCACCTAGCTAGGGATGATCCTATCACGGGTGGTAGCCCGAGGGGTTAAGGAAGAACCTAGCCAGGGACAATCCCAATATAATTTTACCATATATCATCTATTCATTTGTATTATATACTATGCACAGATTATACAGTAAAGGTAAAGTAAGATAAAGAACATAAAGTACATGATCCCAAAGTATAACCAAAGGTGGTCTCCAATCTTACACCAGTGCAAGGTTTCATTTGAGTTGTTACTTCATGTACAATATTTCCTGCCTTACATATTCAGTACATTATCCCGTATTAACCTCCCTCACGGGGGACCTGCATTTTATGCTGCAGGTACAAGTGCTAGTAGCTCTCCCTAGTAGGAGTACAGGATATCTAGCTGCTTTTACCAAGCTCTAGGTTGCTTTGGAGTTTGTACATCTAGAGCTTATATTTTGTGTTATACACTTAGCCGAGGCTGGGCCTGTCCCGACCTTATTAGATACTTTTCCTTATCTAAAGGTTCAAACACCGTGGCCCCAAGGGCCTAGCCATATGCATTCCCTTTTGGCTTGTTATCACTGTTTATTTTCTCAAAGGCAAGTTAAATGTCGGAATCCCTTATAATATATATATAAAGAGCATAGATATAGGTTGGTTTTCCTGAGCCTTATCGGTAACGGGTGCCAGTACGTCCTAATAGGACCTTGGGCGCAACAAAAGTGGTATTAGAGCGGGTTATCCTAGGGAGTCTTGAAAGTCGTGTCTTTGTAGAATATTGTTTATCGATGTGTTGTGCACCACATTTATAAGTAGGAGGCTATGTGGCATTTAGGAGTTGTTACTTTCTTTTCATTATTTAGATCGTGCGATAAAGCCAAGTGTAATATGTGCATTATGTCTAATTCCTAAATTTTTTATTCATCAAGTATGCTAGAAAATAAGTAAAACAAAATAAGGGAAGGGAGTAGAAGTGGTGGTTGGTATACCCAATCAGGTGAGACAATGAAATGAGGTTCAAGAGTTGTCTCTGTCACAGACATCTCGAAGTCCTCCAGCTCCTGATGAACTTGAAAGTAGTGAAACTCTCCCAGAACCACATATCGATGCTACCGTGCAGGATTGGAGAAATGTAGTCCAACTATTAACTCATATAGTTGTTGGCCAAGGTCAAAGGCAGGAAGGTCCATTTATAGGTACAGGTGGTACGAATAGGGCAGCTGGCACAAGGATATATGATTTTCTTAATTTGGACACTCCATCCTTCACTGGGTCTGATCCAAATGAAGATCTGCAAGACTTTATTATTTAGATTCAACATACTATAGATGTTATGCATGTGAGGATTATAGAAGTTGTATAGTTAGCGACATACAGGTTGAAGGGTGTGGCTATATTGTGGTATGAAGCTTGGAAGCAATCTAAGGGCATAAATGCACCTCCAACTACTTGGAAGGAATTCAAAGAGGCATTTCTTGACCATTACTTTCCATTAGAGATCTGAGAGGCCCGTGCAGATCAATTCCTAAATCTTCACCAACAGAATATGAGTGTGAAGGAGTATAGCCTTCAATTTAATTCTTGGCCAGGTATGCTCATAATGTAGTTGCTACTATGGCAGATAAAGTTCATCGATATGTGGATAGATTAGATACATATCTGGTCAGGGACTGTACTATTGCCTCCTTGAACAAAGACATGGATATAGCGAGAATGCAAGCTTTTGCACAGAAATTGGAGGATCAGAAGCAAAGGAGAAGGATACGAGTTGGAAAGAGAGTAGTCCAAGAAGGCCAGGTCTATAGTGCATTTTACACCACCCCAAGGTGAGCTTAGGCCTTGATTTTCTAATAGACCACCTAAGCCATTATCCTCTTACTCTATAGCCAGTGCTCTACCACAACTTCAAAGGTAGAAGTAATCAGTTTGGTCAACAAGGTGAGGTACATGGTATACGGACAAAAGGATATTCTGCAGGCCAACCAATGACTCCTAGGAAGCCTTGTAAATAGTGTGGAAGGAGTAATCCGGCTATATGTCATGTTGGGACAGATGTTTGTTATTAGTGTGGTGTGCTAGGGCATATGATGAGAGATTGCCCAAGCAGACATATGGGTGGTATAGCATAATCTACTAGGTCAGTTTTTGTATCATCATCATCAGTTCCTCTATTTGGTAGGGGTCAACAAGCACCCTATGGGTTGTGGTAGAGGTGTTAGAGGGGCAGCTAGCTCTAGCGGAGTCTAGAATCGCAATTATGCTCTAGGGAGTTGGTAGAATTTAGAAGCTCCACCTGATGTGGTCACAGGTATATTGTCCATCTTTTCACATAATGTATATACATTAATTGACCCTGGTTCTATACTATCATACATCACTCCACTAGTTGCTGCGAAGCTTAAGAGAACACCCAAACTATTGAACAAACCATTTGAAGTGTCTACACCAACCTCTGAATCTATTTTGGCTAGAAGGTTTTATTATGACTGTGTAGTAACTATTTGTGACTATGACACATTAGCTAACCTTATTGAGATAGAAATGGTGGAATTTGATGTTATAATGGATATGGATTGGTTAGCTTCTTGCTATGTTACCATGAATTTCCGAACTAGGAGAGTATACTTCCACTTTCAAAATGAGGCAGTTCTTGAATGGGAAGGAAATGTTGGGGCACCAAAGTGGAAGTTTATCTCTTATTTTAAGGCCAGAAAGATGATACCCAAGGGGTATATATGTCATTTAGTTAGAGTGAGGTATATAAAGGCAGATTCACCAAGTCTTCAATCAGGTTCAGTAGTGAATGAATTCGTTGATGTATTTCCTGAAGAATTTCCAAGCTTACCTCCAGAACGAGAAATAGATTTTGTTATTCACTTACTTCCAGGCACTCAACCTATTTCTATCCCTCCATATAGGATAGCTCCGGTAGAACTGAGTGAATTAAAAGAATAGTTAAAACACTTATCGGAGAAGGGTTTTATAAGACCTAGTGTGTTCCCTTGTGGTGCACCAATGTTATTTGTATGCAAAAAAAGATGGCATCTTGAGAATGTGTATCGACTATCGACAATTTAATAGGGTGACAATTAAGAATAAATTACCCCTCCCTAGGATTGACGATTTATTTGATCAGTTACAGGGTGCCAAATACTTTTCAAAAACTAATTTGAGATCAGGTTGGTTCTCACCAAGTGAGGGTAAAGGAGAAAGATATACCTAAGACTGCTTTCAGAACATGCTATGGTCACTTTAAATTTCTTGTTATATCATTTGGGCTAATGAATGCACCAGTAGTTTTTATGGATTTGATGAACAGGGTATTTAAGACATTCTTGGATGTGTTCGTGATAGTATTCATAGATGATATTTTGGTATATTCAAGATAAGAAGAGGACCATGCAAATCACTTACGATAAGTGTTACAGGTTCTTTGTGATTGACAGTTGTATACCAAGTTTGCTAAATGTGAATTTTGGCTAAAATAAGTCGAATTCTTGGGTCATATTATGTCCGATGAGGGAATAAGGGTTGATTCACAATAAATAGAGGTTGTGAAAGATTGGCCAAGACCAACAACACCCACAGAAGTTCAGAGCTTCCTAGGTTTGGTAGGTTATTACAGAAGGTTTGTTAAAGGTTTTTCTTTTATTTCTGCACCTCTAACAAAGTTGACACATAAGGCAACCAAGTTCCAATGGAATGATGCATGTGAAAGGAGCTTCTAGAAGCTGAAAAACAAGCTAACTTCTACACCTATGCTAGTACTTTCAGAAGGCATTGAGGGGTATGCAGTGTATTTTTATGCTTCAAGAGTTGGCTTAGGGTGTGTACTAACACATAATGGTAGTGTAACTGCTTATGCCTCTAGGCAACTATGACCACATGAGAAAAGCTACCCAACTCGTGATCTCGAGCTAGAAGCAATTGTATTTTCTTTAAAAATATGGCGCCACTATTTGTATGGGATTCACATTGACATATATACTAATCATAAGAGCCTACAATACATCTTTAAGTAGAAAGACCTATCTTAAGATAGTGAAGATGGCTAGACCTAATCATGGATTATGACATTGATACACTATACCATCTGGGGTAGGCAAATATGGTAGTTGATGCTCTGATTCATAAGGCAATCATGAATTCTAGTGATCAAGCTATGGTAAGTTAAATATTGGCTAAGGATCTACTTCACCTAGCCAATTTGGGAGTTCGCCTTCTTGAAACTCTAAAGGAAGGGGTTATTGTGCATAATGCTGCGGAGTCTTCATTGGTAATGGAGGTGAAAGAAAAATAGTTCTAGGATTATGTTCTATGACAGCTTAAGGAGAAGGTGAATCAAAGTACGATAAACGGCATTGACCTTGCACAAAATGGAGTACTTTACTGCCAAAATAGATTATATGTGCCTGATATTAATGGATTAAGAAAGAAGATAATTGAAGAAGCCCATCATTCCTGATATTCCATCCATCAAGGATCAACAAAGACGTACCATGACCTGAAGGGAATGTTTTGGTGGGCAGGCATGATAAAAGACCTTGTAGAATTTTTGTCTGAATGTCCAAATTGCCAACAAGTGAAAGTAAAACACCAAAAGCTAGGAGGTTATATGTAGTATATAGCACTTCCAACATGGATGCGGGATATGATCAATATGGATTTTGTTACAGGTTTACCGCACTCATTTCAGAAGTTTGACACCATATGGGTAATAGTTGATAGACTAACAAAGTCAACACACTTCTAGCCAGTCAGGAGTGATTATACAGTTGAAGAGTATGCTAAGCTATACCTCAAAGTGATAGTCAGGCTACATGGAGTCCCAATCTCCATTATATATTATCAAAGATCTCAATTCACTGCAAAGTTTTGGAAGTCCTTCCAAAGGAGTTTTGGGACACAAGTGAATTTGAGTACAGCTTTCCACCCTCAAACAGATGGTTAAGTAGAATTCACCATTCAGACACTTGAAGATATGTTGCGAGCTTATGCATTAGACTTTGAAGGTAGTTGGGTGGACCATTTGCCACTTATTGAGTTTGCCTAATTAATAGCGACGACGTGAGTATTAAGATGGCACCTTACAAAGCTTTGTATGGGAGGAAATATAGGTCGCCAATTGGATGGTTTGAAGTGGGTGAAACCACCTTGCTTGGCCAGATCTAGTACAACAAGCCATGAAAAAAGTTAAGGTAATACAACAGCAGCTAGAAATAGCCCAAAGTCATCACAAATCATATACGAATACTAGGAGAAGAGGACTAGAACTCTTCATAGGGGATTTGGTATTTTTAAATGTGGCTCCAATGAAAGGGGTTATGAGATTTAATAAGAAAGAAAAATTGAGACCGCGTTATATAGGACCATATTAGATTATTAAGAAGCTCGGGCAGGTTGCATATGAACTAGAGCTACCCGAAGAGCTTTCAATAGTTCATCCAGTTTTTCATGTCTCAATACTTCAAAAATGCATAGGTGACCCATCTCATATCACTCCTATTGAGGATATGCAGGTTACAGAAGATCTTACCTATGAAGAGGTACCTGTTGTTATTCTATATCATCAAGTTAAGAAGCTAAGGAATAAGAAATAGCTTCAGTGAAAGTACTTTGGAGAAACCAGCAAATAGAAGAAATAACATAGGAAGCCAAGTACTCGATGAAATCAAAATACCCTTACTTATTTGAAGCTAAAGAGGAAGTCCAATATACAGAATTGGGATACTAATAGGTACGTGTGATTGAATACTTGATGTGTTGTCAAACATTTGTGTAAGTGAAGGTTTAAACTTGATTAAGTTATCCAATTTGTGCTAACATTCAAGGACGAATATTCCTAAGGGGGAGAGGATGTAACACCCCATATCTTATAACACTAGTACAATGCAAATAAAACATAATATGGTTTGGTCAAATTGGCGCCCATTTTTAAAAGTGCTCGAATCTCATGTTATAGGGGCATATATGCATCTAACGCTTAAGAGAGTCAAGTGTATACATGTTTTATGTCAAACTGAAGAGATTATGGCCTTAAATGAAGTAATAAATTGAGGTGCTTGTAGGACTTAAGAAGCTAACAGGTGACTCACCTACTTTATTAGCTTAAATTTTCTAACTAAACGGAGGTGAGGCTCGATGTCAAATTTGTCCAAATTCGATTATGAATAAAGTTTGTATTAAGGGTGTAACTTTAGCCCAGGTTTTAGCATCATAAATGGACATTATTTACATCCCAATAAAAATATAAAAAGATCCCAAGTACATCACAACACACAACCATTTTGCCCAAAACCAAGTGAAAAGAAGTTTGGAAAATGCGCAGCCAAAGACCATCAACTTTGAGACCCATTTAGGCATAAGTGTAAGGTCCAAGCTGCTACCCCACTAGCTTAATAATATGTGGTATTAAGTGGTCAATAGGTCAATAGAAAGTCAGCCAAATTAGTCTTTTAAAAAGGGATTACAAGTAATTGGAAAAATTTCAGCTTTCACAACTTTCTCTCTACACTTTCTTAACCAAACAAAGCAGCCACAAGGGAACTTCTAGGGTTCTTGGAGAAGCCCTACACCTTCAAAGTAGTGGTAAGAAAGTTTACACATGTGTTTAGTATGGTTTTCTTAAGAAAAATAAGAAGTATATGCTAGTATATTTGTGCTGAAAATTTGGACAGCATGTGTTTAGAAAGTTGTTGCACACTTTCCTTTTGTTTTAGTGACTTCTCTATGGTTTGTGTGAAGTATTATGAAGAGAAGTTGATATTATTAACATGGTTTGAGTTATAGATATTACTCTAAGGTTGCTGCCCAAATTTTGGTTTCATTTAACAAACGAGTTTTATTGTGTTATCTTAAGTGTAACATTGATTGGAACTTGTGGGCTGTTGGATTGAAGGCTATTGGCTCACGTCCTTCAGGACATCTTGGATGCTATTCTAAGACTTTTTTAGGACTGTTTTCATGTATAGATGTTGTTGGAACAGTTTGTTTAGAGTTGGAATAGGTTTGGAATAATCGACGTAGAAATGTAGCAAAGGGAGGTAACATTATGCTGTCCATTTGTAGGTTGTGTAGAATTGTTATGTGTTGTGCTTTGTGGGCTATTGTAAGACTGGTATGGCACTAAATCAGGCTTCACATCATGTTTACATACAAATGTGTTTTTGAAAATATGATTAGGGGAGGAAAGGTTTAAAGAAATAGCTCAGGTTTATAAATACCCGCTTGCTGCCCGTGTTGGTTTTTTTTTTGTGATTGGGCTGCCAAGATATATCTATTGGCTGCTAATGCTGGTTTTATCACCTACTATGTTGTAGATAAATATTTGGAGGAACGAAAAGTTATCTCGAGGTAATAACGAGGAATTACAATGAGGTATGTAAGGCTACTTTATTTCGTATTGTTTGGCATGAAACATAGATCCTTCCTTGGCACATAAAGGCGCTTACCAACTCCGACACAACTATGAAGTATTTCTACACTCTTGCACATATTCATATGCTCCCATAAATAGTCACCTTCAAATCTTCATACATACATGGATACCAAGTTACATGGGTTCTTGTATGTAACATTATTTTTTTCATTGTCATATTGTCTTGTATGATTATCTATATGTCACAGGCTACATATACAGACCTACAGCTCTAATATTATGACCACTAAAAGAATCATCTCAAAGGTAATTTAAAGATAAAGTAAAGTATATTGCTTATTGATGGGTGGTAGCCCGAGGGGTGGAAGAATCACCTAGCAATGGACGATCGTATCACGGGTGGTAGCCTGAGGGGTTAAGGAAGAACCTAGCCAGGAACGATCTCGATACAGTTTTACCACTTATAGCTAGTCATTTGAATTACATGTTGTGCACAGATTATACAGTAAAGGTAAAGTAAGATAAAGAACAAAAAGCACATGATCCCAAAGTATAACCAAAGGTAGTCTCTAATCTTACAGCAGTGTATGGTTTCGTTTGACTTGTTACTTCATGTACAGTATTTCCTGCCTTATATATTTAATACATTATCCTATACTGATGTCTCTTATGGGGGACCTGCATTTCATGCTTTAGGTACAGGTGCTAGTAGCTCTCCCCAGTAGGAGTACAGGATATCCAGCTACTGTTACCAAGCTTGAGATTGCTTTAGAGGTTGTGCATCTAGAGCTTATATTTTTTGTTGTACAGTTAGTCGAGGCAGGGCCTGTCCTGACCCTTATCAGATACTTTTCCTTATCTAGATGTTTAAACAATGTGGCCCCAATAGCGTAGCTATATGTATTCCCTTTTGTCTTGTTATCACTATTTAATTTCTTGAAGGCAACTTGAATGTAGGAATCCCTTATAATATGTATAGAAAGCGCATAGATACAGGTTTATTCTCCAGGGCCTTATCAGCAATAGGTGTCAGTCCTCCCTAACAGGACTTTGGGCGTAACCCATAAGCAGTATAGCAAAGGCAGTCTAGAATTCATCTTGAGTAATCGGCTCTCCCATAGGCTCTTAACGAACTTGGTCCTTATTAATTAGGGCCTTCCTTAGTAGAGAGGCTCTTCTTAGAGGCATCTTTTGTAAGGCATCAAGGATATCTCAAAGTTAGGAAGTCTTAATAAACGGTTCAAAGTATGACATAAGACACGAAGAAATGAGACAATTCCTAAAATGCCATCATAGCCTCCCAATTGTAAGTATGACACACTTCACACCCACGAACAAGATTCTACTCGAAATGGCATGTTGGAATCCGAGAATAATTTGAAACTTAGTATTTTGATACCAAACGTGTCACGACTGGAGCCTAGGGATTAGGAGTTATATAGAGAATGGAAACTTGAGAGTCCCCCAAACAAGCCTAATAGCATACACATACACATCATCAGTTTGAAAGCGTTTAAATAAGAGATAAACACATAGTTCTAAGTGATGAAAAAGTATGACTCACACTATGGGGATGTCATAGGGATAGGGATTAGCATGGATTCACACAGCACATAGAATAAAGAACTAAGGGGCGAGTAAGTATGACTCACTCTATAGGGATAGAAGGATATAACTCACGCTATGGGGATAGAAGGGACTTAGGACTTTCCACATTTCCCATCTCCTAACAGAGATATCATCATATCATTAACATCAAGGGGTAACCATAGTCATAAACTCCATAAGTAAATTGCATAACACAACACAAATCCATATATAGAGTTTACATGTTGTCCAGCTAATGCCTCTAAGTCATAGTATAGGAAGGGGGCCAACACATGTCCCGAACTCACCCTCAATATAAATAAAACATAATATCAATTAACATACTAGGTAGCTAGTAGGTGGCTTGCCCTTGAATGATATAACACCATAAGCAATTCTTCACAAACCAAGCTAACCATCAAGAGGTGGATGAAGATAGTCTTTGGTCCCTATATGTTTTGATAATGTAGGAAAAAAGTATGTGTTAGTTAATTTGAATGTACCAAGTATACGAGCATGCAATGCATATGATCTCATTAAACCGGCATTCAATGTTAAATGACAAGGGCATATATAGAAAGTATTATATAAGAATGAATAATATATCAATATGTCATGAGATCCATGATGCATGAATGTCAAAATACTCTGTACATAATGAGGATGGGACCTTAACCTACAAAAGACCAAGTGAGCTATAACTTCAAACGCTGTCTTCTTCCCCACAATGTATAAGAGGTGACCAACTTGCCAAAGGTAGATCCATTAATATTCATCATCAGTTAAAAAGGCATAAATATGAACCTATGTTTGCCAAATAGTTATAAGAAAGGTGTAAGTACCCTTGGGGATATCCATCCCTGCCTCTAATCTCATTTGGTACTAAGTCTTCATCCCACAGGAATACATATACATATACATGCTTGTAAAAGAGGCATAAGTCTTGTAAAATCATAACAATGCATACTTAGGCTAAAAAGCAAAACATACTTCATAATCATGCATACTTGGGCTAAAAAGCCAAATCATACTTCATGTGATACTTGTATGCATAGGAATAGTTCCTTCATGCTTATACATTTGGTGTAAAATACCTATCATTACTCAAAGAACCATACCGTAGATATTATGTGATCACATTCTTGTCATACCCATACTTTCCTTGAAAACATAGACATCATCATAATTGGGACTTAGCCCACATCATAAACTTCATGAAAAATAATGTTCATGTATGCATATGCCATGAATGATGAGAGAATAGCTTGAGCAAAAGGAGATTCATACTTAAGTCAACAATATAATATGAAATCTAAGTAAATCCATGAATAAATTCACATTTAAATCAATGCTTAAATCCACAATTTAAGGGGATATACATATTCAAATCTTCATAATATCAATGCAATTCAACATATCAGGGATGAAATCACTTTAGAAAATCAATTAAACATAGCCCATGCCTCCATTGTATTGATAGGATACATTACTTTATGCAATGTATCAGCCAGATATATCACTTTATGTGATGTATTATGATGTACGTGATGTATTTGGATTCTACCTATTTAAGGCATTTTTGTTATTTGACAAAGAATAGGAATAGGACACAATTAGCTCTTAATAGTATGAAATTTGTGTAATTCCTACAAAAATTTCTAAATTCCTAAAACACATTTGATCCCAGAACTCCAAGATCATATTCCTAATTTATCCAAATTGTCAACAACCATCCAACGTTAATTTTTTTTCAATTCTAATTTTTATACGTTGTTTCCTATTAAGTATCTTTGAACTCAGAGTGTTTGTAGTTTGCATATTTGAGAAAAATAAGTGAGAACTGCTATTATGTATTTTTGTTGTTATGTATATTATGTATTAGGTCTTTTATATATATATGTATATATATTTAAAATTCTTTAGTGATTGATTTAGTCTTCATTTGACTATCATCCTAAAAGTTCAAAACAAAGTGAAAAAAATCAATAAAAACTCTTTCAACATCAACTTAAATTTAGATGGTGTAACATTCCCTAATTGATTCTTATACTTATTTGCTCATATTTAATCCAAAACAAACATTCCTAACATCATCTTAGGGTCTTTATGGTTGAAAGGGACCATGAATCAATCCCACATACCTTAGCTAGTTAAGAAGAATCAAGACAAAATTGATTGTTGAAGAACACCCTTCCTTGAGCTTCAAGCTAATTCCCCTATGGCTTACTTGATAGGAGTTCATTAGATGAGACAATTGAATATTCTAAGTGTGTTGAATGAATTTAAATAAGAATAGAGAAATATAGGTCTTTTCAGGAGTTTAGGAGAGGTTAAAAAGTCATAAATGACCCTTAAGAATAATCATAATTACAAGAAATCCATTAATGAAATAAGCTTCAAAAAGTTGTCAGGGCTCCCATCAAGAAGCTTCACGGCTCGTGTGATGTCACATGGACCATATGCCTATCTGTGAGACAACACTCAGAAAAATTTTCACTAGCCATGTTCCGAGAGAGATATTCCATACATAGAAAATTTTTGAACAAACATCCTCATAGGACCTCACACGACTTGTGTGGTGGTACACGACCAGCATAGGGATTCGTGTGTGAGGTGATTTTGCCCAAAAGTAGTTTTCAAACCCAAGGCTCCTACTACGACTTCATGGCTAGTGGTGAGCCCCACAAGCCGTGAAGGACTCAGTGGAGGGTCACTTAGTCTTGAACTCCACCCTAAGCCCAAGCACACTACACACAAGGCCAAGGGACACCTCAAGGTACCTTCACATGACTTGGAGACTGCTCCACAGCTGGTGGAGGTGGTCTTGTAGCGACACCTGTGGTCAAAAACTTCTCGGAACCAAATTTCAATGCATCGTTATGGTCTTACAAGGTCCAGGTCCTTTCATAATCAAAATCAAAGCCAACACAGTATATAAAGAACCAAAACCTACCCAAAACCTAGAAGTCAACTATATAAAGTTATAATATAAAAAAACACATATTGATATACATACATAACAAAACCCATAATATAATACAACCCAGGAGTGCTACAAATATAAATACTACTGTACAAGGCCAATGTTTGAAAACAAAAGATGGCCATCAAAAGGAGACTGCAAGGTATCTGGAACTATCGATGGTCACCAATAGTCTCCTGAGCACTCCTAAAATCCCCAAAAATTTAGTACCCCAACTAAAACCTAAACCTGCACCATAGAAAGATGTAGAAATAGGAATGAGTAACAAAATATGGCACCCAATAGGCATTATCGCCCGATTGAGTGAAATAATAGGCATAAAAACGCTCAAATGTAGCTAAAAGTAGTAGTCCTGTAAATCAACCCGGTAACCCCAACTAAATCGACCTAGGTAAAGTGTACATTAATACCGACAAATAAAAATTGAGTAGGCCCATACCACAACTGTCTCTGAGTTGATATATACTACTATACGCAGGTGCAAAGACCTAATATCTATTCTTGGATGCCAATAGGACACTCATAAACCCAGAATGTACACCTACGCACAATGCAACTATCAAAATCACCGTAAAATTTAATAAACCCTTTGTGAAACCAACTCTCAACATTAGAGGATCAAGGTCAAGCTCTAGATGGTATAAATCCCTAGTGTTTAAGACTAGATGACCCCTGAGTCCCCATGAGCCCTGAGGGTACACCTATACACAATCGGGTGTGTATAGCTGTGTGGATCCACGGGTAAATAAATGAGCCCCCAACTCTAAAAATCATATATCAATCGAGTCTCTGACTCTGTGCCAGAATATGGCACTCAAAACTAGAAATATAAATATATAATAGTGGGACGTATCCCCCACAAGAGAAAGACTCCCCTAACATAAACAATAGTGTCTCAACTTAAAATATCAATCATGGATCCTAGCCCCAACATGTAGACAATGGGTTTCAGACCCAAGGTAGCCACAAGTGCTAGAGTCTCAGATACCTGGATCTGACTACAAGAGACATGGACCACATGGGGCGTCACCTAGGGTCTGAGAAACTCGAAGGGGGCCACTGGAGACTCGGACCGCAGGGTGAGTCATTTAGGTCTCGGAGCATAGAACAGTCAATATATCCATAGCCTCTCCAAATTCGAATCCCCAATCATATAATTTCCCTCTTAAACCACACATAACCACCACCTCACTTAGATAATGCAGATAACCCATCCCTCGGGTATTTAAAAAACTTGTATAAAACAACTAACAATAGTATAATAGTGCATATGTGTCAATAATCAGTGTAAAATTGGGTATAACAGGCTAATCTTGATATATTCTAGTCCATTGTATGTAATGAGGGTGAAGTATAACAACAACTGTGATATCATAAATATTCATAATAGCTAGGCCCAACAGAATCATATTTATGCAAGTAATCAAGTCATAGTATGGAAAGAGGCAACAAGTAGTCTCACAGTCATCGCAGCCCAATAATATCAGGTAGCATACTCCCGCAGACAATGGTTGGGTAATAATACCTACCTGCCCTACAACATCAGCTCCTACACAGCCCTTATTAAGACTTTATGTGCTAAATATTAGCAACATATATCAAAGTCATAGCATTCACAGCCAACAACACAAAGTGAAAACCTATAACAACATATACTATACATACCGAGGGCAACTAACATCTCATGTACATCTCACTTCAGCATGCATATAGTTTCATCCAATCTATGGTTTAGGAAAATCCTAGCCTACCTAGCAATCGATGCCTCAAACTCCGAATTAATCTAGCTAAGCTTTTCCCCTCTTGATAGTCTCTCAAAGCTGCTTAGCTATTAATATATAGTTCACAATGTTAACATGATCAAATCGACTTGAAAAACTTGAAGATTGGGCCAACATTAGGCCAAGTGTACCTAAAATGGGAAAAATAGGGCTCATAACAAAAACCCTAAATAAAACCTCAAAAAATAACCCCCATGAAAACCCAGGTTTACAGCCAAAAGTTCGGCCCAAAATGGACCCTAGGAGGCCGAGTAAAGGCCCAAAATGGAAGTGAAAACCTTACCGGAAAAACATTTCCTTCAAAACTTTCTTGCTCCAAATTTACAAAAAATGGATAGTGCCATCCAACACCTAACAAACTGCAGCATTCCCCTTAGAACATAGAACAATTTAGACTCAAGTTTTACTTAATTCCATCAAGAATCAGCTAAGAAATGAGCACGCAAAAATTTTCACAAGTTTCCATAAGGTAATCAAATAAAATAGAGAATTTAGATTGAAATAAGTGCCAAATCCCGAATCAAACTTCACCATGAAATTTCTTGCAAAAGACCAAATCACGTGGACATTTGAATCGTCAAAAAGAAACTTGAAATACTATTTCTAAGAGTTTGAGAAGTTTGGATTTGTGGATGGTTTGCGAGGGTGAAGGCCATATAAAGGCCTCAACCCTTCTCCACGTACGCGGTGGTTTGAATTAGCCAGGCCTCCATAAATGCGATTAAGGCTCCGGGAATGTAGAGCACTAGAACCTCCTTATCCAAGATTTTGCCACTCCCTCCGCAAACGCGGAGAGTAAATTTTGTTGATGTTGCACCATCCAACTTGGAGAGTTCCTGGGCATTCCAAAGGCGTTCATTGTCTGTTTTATGCAAACAAATAGTTTAACCACATGGATATTGATGTTTTGGATCTAATCGTGCAGTCAAAATTTTCAATGGAGCATCCTACGAAAAAGTAAGGGTCCCACATCTTTCTAGAATGTCAACTTAAACATTTAGGGGGTCAAAATGCAATTGGCTGACCATGTTAATTATTGAAGGGTCATTTTAAACTTTTTTGGACGGTTTGGAGTTGATCGGGCCATCAGATTCTCATTTTCGAGTGTGTTAAGCTGCGATTTTACAAAAATACACATTTTAGCTTTCGGTTGAACTCATTTTGCAATTTTTAACTCAAAATCAAACCAGGACCCTCCATCCTCGGACCAACCACCCTCCTAGCCTAAATTGGTCGTTCTGATATTGATGGAACTGTTAGAATCCCATTCTGAGGTTGTCTGCTAGGGTTTTGTCAGAATTCTCATTTTTTGTAGCTTTAACTTCTCATAACATGCAAACTCGCACAATTCACAACCAAAACACGCTATAACCATCCTGACAGCCCTAATAGGTCATAAAAAGGTAGTAGAATACTTATAAAAAAGCTCAAAACAGCGAAAATATAACAGAAACACATTTGACCGAGAGGTCATTACATTCAACTTATTGACTAAAGGATTATGTAATATTAAAAGAAACAATGACAAACATTTCAACACAGAGAGATCCAAATACAAAAGAAATGGCCTTTTATGAAATGTTTTTATTTTATTACTTTTTTATAAGAGTTTTAATTTATTTTTACACATAAGATATCTTTATTCTTACCTGTAAAAGATCTAAAAGAACATTTTCTCGTATTCAAATTGTATTTCCCCTCTAACTACTCAGATTGAACCATAAATATTCTACAAATTAAACGTCTAACCTTTTCAATTTTTTAGTACATTTAGCTACTCTTTGACTTCGTTTTTGAAGCGCATACCTACTAGTTTGTCTTTCCTTCTTATGTTCTTTTCTAGACTAACGTGAACACTTCATTGAATGTAGCATTAACTAATTTTATTTATGGCGCCCTTCCGATCGCATAAAAAAGGCCTTTTGTAAATGAATGTAGCATTAGTTGCTTTTATTTTATGGAATTGCATGGTGTTATCTAAGCAAACTAGAGAAAATGTTGTTTTGTTTTAGTCAATTAGTTGATTTTACTAATTGAGTTATGTTTGCAAATCACTGTAATTTTTGATTTTCTCGCATCTTATATCAGCATTGAAATTTGATTGATTTAAATTAATCAAATTTGTTTTGCATAAGGACATTCAGGAAAGTCCACCTTATGAAGAATTTTTTCATAATTGAAGCCAAGACCTTTCATTGAGAAAGGAGTTGCATCATCCAATCCATTGGTATTAAAAAAGTTTTAAGTTTTTATTTTCTTTTTTCATCTGAAATCTCCATAGTAAGTTTTAAGAGAGTAACAATGTGTTTGATAAGTACTTGTACATGAAGAATCAACACTTAGAGAGAGAAAATGTTGTTTTGTTTTAGACAAATGGTCGATTTTACTAATTGAGTTATGTTTGCAAATCAATGTAATTTTTGATTTTCCCGCATCTGATATCAACATTGAAATTCGATTGATTTAAATTAATCGAATTTGTTTTGCATAAGGACATTCACGAAAGTCCACCTTATGAAGAATTTTTTCATAATTGAAGCCAAGACCTTTCATTGAGAAAGGAGTTGCATCATCCAATCCATTGGTATTAAAAAAATTTTAAGTTTTTATTTTCTTTTTCATCTGAAATCCCCAAAGTAAGTTTTAAGAGAGTAACAATGTGTTTGATAAGTACTTGTACCTGAAGAATCAACACTTAGAGAGAGAGAGCGACAGCACAGCTGAATGTATTAGTCTTCTTCCATTTCAATCTCTCCTCCGCAATGCCGACGCTACTACTGAACGCTCCACAACAAGTTGTATTCCGTTCTAACGCTAATGAGAATGGAAAAGATAATCTTGAATCTTGATCGTCATGAAAGGTAACTTTCTCATTTTCTTTGTTAGCTCCAATTAATTATTATTCTATTCCATTAATTTCTATATAACTTCCATATAAAAAGTATTCTTTAAGTTGAGAAACTGGATTTTTTTGTTCTTTTTATATGTTTGCATTCTGGTATATATTTAGCGCAATCTTAAACTACCTGTATAAATTCTTTGACGATGAATTTATCATTTTAATCAATTTTATCCCTTG
The DNA here is from genome assembly GCA_025642045.1 of Solanum sejunctum. Lineage (NCBI taxonomy): Eukaryota > Viridiplantae > Streptophyta > Magnoliopsida > Solanales > Solanaceae > Solanum > Solanum sejunctum. Next base: position 9,994 of record JAOTQJ010139563.1, on the reverse strand, counting down.
CACTAGTTCTCATTCATATAGTTCAATATTAATATTTTGGGGATACAAAATAGTTAATTAATCTCATTCATATAGTTCAATTATTAATTATTTGTAATTAATAACTTTTTCTATTAAATCTTGTTGGAGATCCGGATGCTTAGTGGCACAACAACTATTAGTTACTAAAGCTACAAGTGTTCTCAAATGTAAATGCACCTTATATTGCTATTCTACAAGGATACTGATTAATTAGTAATATCTTGGAATTTCTTACTATCATTTTTGTCAGTATAAAACTCTTTGTGCTATATAGAGTTTCGGTTTTGAGGGTTATAATTAATTGACCTTTATGGGCAGGGAGGTCCTGGTAGCTCTTTGTAATCCTATGAATGGAATCTAGGGAGATTAAATCGTAGAATGTAGGGAAAAAATAAAATTTTCAAAATGTGAAGTTTTTAGTGTTATTTTTTAAAAAAATAATATATTTTTAAGGGAGGAAAATTGTGATAGGGATGAAATAAAAAAATTAATTTCAAATTGGATAAAATTTTTGAAGAATATTTTTCTTAATTTTAGGAAGGAAGCCTTTTCTCTCACCTAAATTAGGGAATATAATATTATATGACCTAGGTGTTACTCCCTTCGTATTAATTAATTAATTTAACCTTTTTGGGCAGAGAGGTCTTGTTAACACTTCGTAATCTTACTTCTACTCTCACTTGTTTGCCCTTTTGCACCGAAATCAATCCGCTAATAGAGCAAGCAATGACTATCTAACGAAAGATCAAATGACAATATTTTCCCAAGTGTAAATCTAGAATAACAGTTCAGCATGTATGTGTACATATGTACACAAACACAGGAGAGAGAAACTAAACCAAACACACTTTTTCAAAGCTAATATCCAACATGGTTTAAACACAAAGAGATGATTTGTCTTTTCCCATCAACACTAGAAATATCTACAGAAAATAGTGTTGGACACAACCTAGTATAAAATAAGGTACAAATACAAGAGATGAGTTTCTTTTTCAATCAACAGCTTCTCCAACATCACTATAATCTGGCAGGTGTAACTTATTCAGGAATTAGCAAATCTCAGTGTCAAACTTGAGAGATATGCCCATACTGAAGAGCTCCTGGCACAACAATTTCGTACTATATGGCACGTTAACTTTCACTACATCTTCGACTGATTCACAGAACTGGCAAAACGGAGCCCTTACATTATGACCTTGCACAGATCTCTGAATTACATTTGACATGTTATTGTACTTACCACAAATGTGGAGAATGAAGTAGTAACTTTTTAATCACCACATAGAGAAATGCCCTTCCCTAGCTGACCAGGGGTTTTCCTCAAAGGAAATGCATAGGGATTGATTACAATATCTGGAACAATCCCCTGAACTGTAAAAAGAATGTTTTCCTGAGATTCCAGAAAATCAAGGACACCCTTTTGTCCATGTATGCTGAAGAACGAACCTGTATACAATGGACAAGAATACTGGAATCATTTAAAGAGAATTAGCTTTAGCTATATAGTGTCTTGACAGGGTGGAAGAAATGTAAAGATGGATATGAGGTGACCAACTTGTTCAAATAGGTGTATTTTGAATCTAACACAAAAATATAATGCCCACTGCTAACAGCTCTCTTTGCTAACCTTTTCTTCTTTGAGAAGGTAAATTAATTTTTTTTTATAGATAAAGTAGCATCAAACATCTATTCTGCTTTATCATAAAATTGAAATTCAATTTTTAACGTTGTTTTCGATATTGTTATCAACTCAATTTCTGTTTTCAAAAATAGATAATTTTATATCCACGATTAGTGCATATCTATGAATAGGAAAAGTTGTATCCCAGTACTTTAAAAAGTTTTTCAAACTGCCTACAAACAGTTCTCCAATGACAAACAAATAAATGTTTCTCATAAACCTACATCGTCAAGCACTTTAACTATATCTGAGAGAAACAACAACAGAGGTTGTACAGAAATAAGTAGAAGCATATTTATATATATATATATATATATATATTAATTGTCTGAGAGATACAACAACAAAATTCTTCCCTTCATCATTAGCACAGAGCAAAACCTTCTGAATAATGCCCCTTTCCGTATGCTTCAGCTTGACACTGTAATCAGCCCCTAATTCAGCATAATTCCCATTTATGAATGGAAAACCATGATCATCTAAGTTGTCCACTCGTCCAATTTTACTCTGCGCTGATAGACTCCTAAACCTTTAGCTCTCTTCCTGTCAACCTCTGCCTTGTAACGCCTAACATGCTCAGATCGAAACATTCCATGCTCCAGTGAAGCACGATTCATAACCAATGAATTTTCTTGGTTATAGCCAAGATGAACATTTACTGCGACAGGTGCACATTTCCCATCCAAGTATTCAGGCCGTGGAAGCATTCCTTTCTAGTATTGAGCACATTTTGGTTTTCCAAGAAAATTTGCCAATATTGTCCGAAAAAGTAGTCTCTGAGGAGAATACAATTGATGGATACAAATATCAACTCTAATGTTTGGATTCACTATTGAAAACCTAATTGCCTTCTGAGAGTGCTTCGACCCTCCTAGCATGGTCATGGTTTGCAAATGGGATAATATCGCAGCAATGACTTGTCCAACTCACAATGAGTATACGTAGCAGGTGGGTTCTCTTTATCTGCTTTTAAGATGTACTCAACTCCCCTTGCAGTTTGACAGTCTTCTTCTTCTTCAGGTCCTATGAGCTATATAATACCATTGTCTAGAAGAGATTGAAAGCCATAATCTCCTTTTTTCAAAGATATGATTTTCTTTAGATTTGAAACAACAAGAAGAGGACGCAGAATGCTTCTTGCATCAGAAAATATGCCAACTTCACCTTGCAACTCATCTCTCTTAACTTCAACCTAGAAGAAAATGATCGTGAGCAACCTAATAAGAGACCTTAGTCCAGTGGCGTTTACATTATATTGTACATCTAGTACAGTATAACAGAGGATCCTTTTGATGGATCAATGAAAACATTGCAATATAATACTCAACAGCAAGGTTTCAATGCTTCTACTGTACATAATGAAATGAAAATGAACATGAGCCAACCTGATGTGGCACTTCATTCCTGCAGCGCTTACGTCTTAGCTTTGAAATGAAGAGTGCAAAATCTTCACATACTCCCACTCACTCCCCATCAAGTAAATACCTTCTGCTTTCCGTGGAGTGTGGTGGCACTATTTTCAACTAACGTTTTCATCCCACACCGAAACAAAGGCTCAAGAAATTGTTTAAAAATAATTGCGCTGACAAGACCCATACAAACCAAATTTTTCACCAGGCCACAATTTCCTTCGTCTGGGGTAGATAGAAAACATAGCTTTCTCAGTGTGAAGGATGTCTACATAAGTTATTTTAACAGTAATTAAATTATCATACTTAAGTTGAACAAAACAGATACAAAATACAAAATAACTATGACATAATGAGCAACAACCAGGAAGCAAGACAATGAAGTCACCATTTTTGCTAATGGAAAGCACAAACAAATTGGTCGATATAAATTTACAAACTCTTACGGGTATCTAGCATCGCAAACTTCCCAGTTTATATAACTTGCCGACCGTTTTCCTTATATCAGCAGTCATTTGCAATGGATTTGTTTATCTAAGGGTTGCAACCACACCAAAAACCCTCTCCATTTTCTTGTAAGGGTGACACCAACATCCAGTTGAAAAATCCATGGACAGACCATTAGTAATTATGATGCATCCAAGTAGTACTCAATTTGCTACACTTTTTGATCTCCATAAAGATCTCTTTGCATTGCCTTCACCATATGCCTTTCGGCATGTTTAATGTGTCACCTGAGAACTCGTTCAAGGAGCTCACTAGCCAACTCCAATCTCTTGTTTCAAAAATCATCTCTGACGTTTACCTTTTGACAACCAATGAAAGAGTGCAACTGACATTTTACCATACAGCCAAGGAAGCGGGCCTTCTGCTTGAAACCTCTAGGATTAGGGAAAAGGTATATGTTTTTATGCACTCCTCAACAGATTCTTGATGTGGAAATTTATAATTATTTATAAGTCTATCAACATAAGCGAGAGCCTTTTTTCCCTTCCTGAAATTCCCACAATTCTTATCAGCCTCATCGATAGAAGCTACTAATATATTGACGATAGTAATATCTTCAATATCCACATCAATTAAATTTATTACCTCCCTATCAGAGGATACACCTCGAGCGAAAAACATGATCCAAATTGGCATTTCTTCGAGGAGTTACACACTGAGGGCTTTTTCTCCTCCCTTAATGTGCTCAAGCTTCAAGGTCTCAGTCAGTTTAATGTAGACTCTCTTCCTTTTTTTACCTGGGTGATATCAAACCATCGACGTGGGATCGTTTGACACCTAGAGTCTTTTTAAACAAAGCTATTCCTGTGCAATAAAGGTCTGAAATGGAAATATCAAGATATTTTAATCTATAAAGAGCTGAAATAGGAAATATACTTCTAAAAGGCCAAAAAGATTTATACAATACTTTATATCATTATAGTAAATAACATAAGTGTAGAATGCATGCCAAAGTTATATATATCCTGAAAAGAATGGTGGACTCGGAGTACGAGAGTCAAATACATTTAATATTCGACAAGAAGTATTTATTCTTTATTCTTTTACTGAAATAAAACTTACGCCTACATACAAAATTCAAGATAGTATGTACTCAAACCACAATTCTTGTTGCTAAGAGTATTTAGAAAATATTTGAAGTTTGTAGTCAAGAAACAAAGTGTTTGTAACAACTCATCTTGAAATGAGAAGTCCCACATTGGCAAAACACAAGAGAGATACTAGGTATATAAGTAAACGATTGTTCTATATACTATGAGGCACCTTTTTGAAATTCGTGATTGGCTAGGCCCAATAAGAGACAATACTTCACAGTGATGGGTCAGATCACCATAGGTGGTATTAGAGCCACTCTTATGTCGGCCTTGTCGATGTGGGTAAGATTTCGACTGAGTTTAGGTGAATTTCATTGAGTCTTGAAAAATCTCATTGCTGAGTCTACGTAACGAGGATAGTAAGTCCATAGAGGAAGTGTATGTAACAACCCATCTTGAGATGAGAAGTCCCACATAGGCAAAATACAAGAGAGATGCTGGGTATATAAGCAAAGGACTGGTGTATATACTACGAGGCACCTTTTGGGGTGAGCCCAAATGGACAAATTTGTCATGGGCTAGCCCCAAGAACAGATAATACTTCACAGTGTTTGACCAGGTCATTACACTGTTTGACTTCCAAAAGTGTATATTATCATTCTTTTGAGATGAAGGAATACCATATAGTCAACCAAGGGAAAAGATCGCATTACTCATCTTGAAGCTTGAGAAAGAACTTATGTAGCTAAAGACTCTTCAAAGATAACAATACTACTTTGTATTACCAATTAAAAATTTGAGCAAATAGTTTGGTTAAGACTTAAGTGATAAAGTCCTTGAGAAATTTTAAAGTCTCCAAACTAAGTTAAACCAAGTAACATAAAGTTTTGTTGTACTTTTGTTCTTAACATGAAGTTCCTTGTGCAATGACTTTAAGATATAATAGATTTGACATTAAGCAGCCTGGGTGAATGATTCCCTCCTTTACCCAGAAGTTAGAAAAAGGTTGTACTTGTTTTCATTTTGTGAAAATAAACATCAAGCTAGAGATGAATCCACAATTTGAAGTTTATAGGTTCCTAGAGGTTTAAAATTATAAAAAAACTTATTATTAGTGCACAAGAAGATTCAAATCGACATCAAAAAGGGAAGCACAACCAAAAGTCTAAAATGTGTTCCATTTCTGCCACTAGACCAAGAGGTTACGTTGTTACAGGTTTTCAACACATATTTCTTATATATTTAAGAGATTTCCCAATATAAATATAGGATTTGGGGAAAAGTTATAGGATTCTGGGAACCCCACCCAAAGAGCTAGATCTGCCCCTGAACAAAGCTCATTCCTGCATCATATATCCTCTTTTTCCAAGACAACAGAAGATGAAAGATGTTATTTGTTTAACTATACCAAAAATGTTGATTCACTATCACCACTAGCCAAGTTATGGAGATGACGCTGTAAAAGGAATGTTCAACCATGATCCATCATTTTGACTTCCTTATGCTCAACAGGAACAGTGGATTTATCTAGGATCATTATCTTCAAATATAATAATCTAAGGAAAGAAATAGAGCAGCGAACACCATCTGATATACTTAAAATTATCAGTCTCTTAGCTAACTAACAATGAAATCTGATCTCCAACTGCTATGTGTAACTTTATAGAATGATATTTAATATCTTGTTGACGTTGAATCATACATAAAATAATAACCATCTATTTAGATAGTGGTTCCCATGTTTTCATAATGGAGGGTATTGTATGATGTGAGTATAGTATTGTACTATATATAACAACACAGTATTTGAATGGATTGTATAGTTTGATATTGTTTAATGATAGTTTTATTGTTTGACTTGACTATATCATACTGTATTGTAACTGATAAATTTATGAAAATGCCATTAATTAATATAAATATTAAATTTATCAATTTTTTTATAAAAAATAAAAGTAATAATTAAAAATAATAGTCAATTACATAAACTTATAGCACTTGACTTTTTAAAAATAAACTAAAACATGGGATAGAAGACTGAAGGTGGAAAAAAAACTTGTCACCAATTCAAATACGAGAGAACAATTCAAACAAAATTAGCCTAGTACTTCACTCCATACATATCAGTCATTCCGCTCCATCAATTGCAAGATATATGTGAAATTAATAAGTCAAAAGTTTGCCAGTAATTCAAATCTTTAACTTGAATTTTGTCTAACAATTAAAAGAGTAGAGCCATTTGTAGGGGTAAAATTTTGCCAAAAATAATAAAGAATAGGAAATTGAACATAAAGAAAAATGACGAGAAGCCAAATCTAACTAAATGTAAAGAGAAAGGTAAAAAGTTTTAATTAGAGATTTTATTACATCCCGACTTTACACCCTAGGCATGGCCGACATCCGAAACCATTTTTTGTCCCAAGAGAATCACTTGACTTGGCTACTGTACTTAGCAAAAGACTTAATTAATAACAAAAAGGCTTAAATATAATAAGCTAAAGAAACTGCAGATATATGAATAAACTAAATAGTGAAATTGTCTCAATAATAACTAAAAATAAGATATAAAACTTTTAACATGTAGTCTATGGAACCTCTAATTAGAATTATCTAGACAACTGCTGAAAATAAATGCCAAAAGAAAGCATAGACAAAGACTCCAAAGTCTGTGACTGGCAAGAGACCTCACCAATGATTGGATGAATAGCTGGTCCTCAACAGAGCGCCTACAGAAGAACTCTGCCACTTGTGTTTGTATTATAAAACGATGCAGATCCATAGGATGTCAGTACGTGAAATGTATGATATGTAAAATAGCCAAACATAGGAACATAGATAAGGCACTATACTTAATGTAATTAAAATATTTCTAAAAATAGGATAGCATAAGTAATAAATAAAATGCATGCTGGAAGTAAAACATATGCTGAAACTGTATGAAGAAACTAGTTTACTTTAGCTTGGGGAGTTTCTCTAACCAACAATCATCACTATGAGCTTCGTGATGATAAAACATCTTGCCCATGCTGTCAGAGTTGTCCAATACTTTGCTAGGGTAAGGGATGAAAATTAGGGGATTGTATCCATCCCAAAACTGGGTCATCTCAGTGGCAGTGAGGAGTTGTACTTTTGGTACAATCATATGCTACACTGTCTACGTAGTTTATGAGTTCAAGTCAATATTACTCTCACTCATATCAGTGCTCAATCCTACTCCCAAAATAACTTTTATAATGCTCATAACTTAAAGAGCAAGAGTTCTCAAAATGCCTTTTTAATATTTTGGGACTTGGTCCAACTTTAGCTTTCTTAAACTTTTCTCAACTAATCTCTTCTCTTTGACTCAATTTGTATGAATGCAAAGTGTCTTAATGTCATTATTTTATTACTCAACTATCTTATAAATACAAAAGTTTTAAGTATTCCTTAAACTAAACTCAAACTATGAATATAATGATTTTCATGAAATAACTAGAGTTCTTATAATTGCAGCCTTATCCATGAAACCTTAACTTAATAACTTAGATTAGTAGTGAAATCACTGAGGATCATGATTGTTATTAAGAAAATTACATGAACAAATATTTCAATAAAATTACCTGGTAATAGAGAAAACTTGATCTCAACTCATAAACGTAATCTTGGGTAGGGATTGGTAGTTAAATTTGTTATAATTAATGTAGGATAACGTTTTGAGGGTCTTACATTCATGGGGAGTTAGTTTTTGAAGAAATTGATGAAGGTTCTTGAAAGCCCTAGCTTTTGCCCCTTTGAAACTACGTTCTGAGTTCTTAGAGTATTTTAACAATAATGATGTTTTAGGTTTTTAATAAGCTGAAAACTTACAAGTTAAGGTTTAACGGGTGACAAAAGATGAAAACATCACTCCTTAAAATTGTTGATCGGGTCGTCTACGAGACCCTCTATGGACCGTGTAAGTTTCTACAACCCGTAGGGACCCTTCTATAAACTTTTAGGCAATGTTTGGGGTCTCTGGATCACTTTACGAGCCCATTCTATGACATGTAAATGAGTTCGTAAAGTCTAAGGCAAAAAATGTAGAGCTTCAAAACTTTTGGCACGATTTATCAGTGATTTATGTCCCATAAAGGGGTTTCGTATAAACAATTTTGCTCAAGCAGTCTTCAGTAACACAACTTCCATATGAGGTGAAACCAGTTGTATTGATAGCTAATTCAAAGGGCTTTCATTTGGTAGGTCATGCGACATTTAGTTCTTTGTTTGCTAAGTGTTATGATCATTTAAATTTGAGTCTTGCATAATTTAATATTAGAAGCTTAACTTGTACGAAAGTTTTGAACTTGACTAAGTTCTAGAGGTCTATTATGACCCTAATACACTTTTCACATATAAGAGTGAGGCGTTAAACATAAGTATATATGACGATGAAATTATGGAGCATCATAGATTTTTAAGCAAAAGACTCTCCAGTTTCACGCTGTCTTTAATGATTGTCCTGTCCCTTGGTCTTCACCAATTTCTTGACAAATTGAAGATTTTTAATAAGAAATTGTATAATAAAGAGAAGTTAAACCATAAAAAAAGAATTAATTAATGGAGAAGTACTAATATTTTGAAGATTCATGCGGGAGACAAAAATCAACCATTGGGTCCTTCCACCCATGGTACCCTAATCACCTTTTTACTCAATTTGCATGATTTAAATTTGATTTTTCAAATGGGTTTACTATTATGAGCATGTCTATGAACTATGTTAAAACTATGTAAAGTTGCGATTGTTTGCTATGTTTTGAGCTATGAATCTTAGATCTATTGTGAGATTTAATGAGGGTTTTTGATGTATAGTGTTTGAGGGTGTTACAAGGTGTTGATTGATGATTTTACAATGGATTTTCATGCATGATTTATCTCATGGTTTTATACTACCATCTCACACCGGCCAAGTGTTTGATAAAATGTCTTTCTATGGTTTCTAGAGGAATTGAAGATCCAAAGCATGAGATATAACATGATTGACTTTATGATGATGAAATAAGCTTATGTATATGATATACTCTATATAAAGCATTGCATTAGATCATGCCCGATCCAGGGGGACTAAGAGCCCGGATAACCTTGTTTGGGGGTATAGCACCCCACATTTTACATGTACTAATGCTATATAAATAAATCATGTTATGCTCTGGTCAAATTAGCATCAATTCTTGAAAGTACTTGAATCTCGTCTTAACGGGAAATATGTGAGTCGAAATGCTTAAGGGGTTGAGGGTGTATATGTGTTTATGTTAAATTGAGGATATATTAGCCCTATGCTAAGTAAAATGATTGAGGTCATTTTATGACTTAATAATCTAGTAGGT